>QLOH01000002.1:4200000-4498061 GCA_026901365.1 Sesbania bispinosa
ATAATGTATTTTTTAACAAAACAAAACTCATATAAGTTTCTCTTCCTTCAAGTATCATGGTTTAACCATAAACACCCTATTCATTTTGACCATTTTCTTCCAGCTTAAGAAACAATCCTATAAGTGTAGGACACTTTAAAATCCTAGTGGTTGATTCAATTTTATTAGCACATGTATAAGTTCATTTCCTTATTGAATATTTTCTACAGTATCAACAACTCCTTTTGCGCCATGACCATTAGTGTGATCCTTAATTTCCAAATATTAATCATATCTTCTTAAATCCTAGATGATGCTTAAGTTTAAGGGGCAAAAAGGACAATTAGAATAAATAAGAGATATAACATAATAAAATAAAAGGGATGAGGCTACATAAACACATGCATACCGCCAAATATTGGTGCAACACTTCTAGACTATCAATAAAATAACACATTTTTTAGTGTTATCCCAATGTCAAATATTGAAAAACACTTATGTACTCCACCGTTGAATATTATCTTCTACATGCTTGAAAGTAATATTAATACATTCAATCCTTTCCCTTATTCTTTTTGTAGCTTTGTATGGTTGATCGAAGTTTCTTTAAGGTATTGTTTGGTTGGAGGGATTTGGAAGGGACGAGAGTGTTGAGTCTCAAGACTTTAAAAGTATAAAGACACCCCTATGACAAGGTTTTGATGAGTACAAACTTGGATTAAAATATCACAATAATTCTAACTAGTGTACTTATATTTCAGATAAGCTAAAACGTCATCTGGTGGAATAATATCTGAAGTATGCTCTAAAAGTCTGAAGTAGGAAGAAAATATGAAGTGCTACCTTGGTTCTGAAGAATGTATAAATCTGAAGGATAAAGCACTGTCTGAAGTCTGAAGACTGAAGTGTCGTATGAAGAATGAAGTACTTTCTGAAGAATAAAGCACTGTCTGAAGTCTGAAGACTGAAGTGTCGTTTGAAGAATGAAGTACTGTCTGAAGAATAAAACACCGTCTAAAGTCTGAAGTGTCGTATGAAGAATGAAGTACTGTCTGAAATCTGAAGACTGAAGTGGTGTCTGAAGACTAAAAGTACTGTCTGAAGACTGACGTGCTGACTGAAGCCAAGACGTCTGAAGTCAAGGGTCTGACTGACGTGGGATGACTCAGTTTGCACCACTCCTTCACGAAACCTTTGTACACAAATCAGGAGTGACAAAAAGCAGCTTTATGGGATATCTTTTTGAATTATGTGGCGCGAAAAGAGGAAGTTTGGAGTAGCTATCTGCTGTAGTCAGATAAAGTACTTCATACCTCGTACTTTCGTCAGAGATGTCTCACAACGGGAGTATTTACACCTAAAGCTATCTCTCAACGGACATCTCAACATCTAGCATCCCAGAAGCCTATAAATTCCAGAAATCTTATTGAAGAAGGCAATTTTTTTTATTGATTTTGATTTTTTTGAAATGCAAGAGCTCTATGAGAAAACTGCTGAAAAGCGAAAGGAAATAAAAAAGCTCACTCAAAGCAAAAACACTGCGGAATTCTCTTTAGAATCTTTCTTAGAATTTCTTTATACTATAAACTTTCACATCCAGTGTTAGATCATTGTTATCCTTGTACATTCTGAACGAAGAACTGTAGGTTCTAAGTTCAATTCTCTTTTTACACCCTTTGAGAGTACTGAGAGCCAGGAGAGGCTTGGTGGAAGAAATAATACTTGCTGTAAGAGCCTGGAGAGGCTTGGTTGAAGAAAGAATACTTGTTGTTTTGAGCCTAAAGAGGCTTGGTAGAAAAGAATACTTGTAATCATTTCTGATTAGTGGAAAATCCAGAAGCTTGTTGGCTCTGGGACTGGACGTAGCTCACAAGTGGAGTGGAGGAACCAGGATAAATTTGGCTAAGTGCTTCTCAATGTGGTTGTGAGTAAACAAAGATAAAAATCTTGTGCAAGTTCTCTTTACCAACTAGTTTAATATTTCACCAGTTTTATATGTTTAATTAACCTGAGGTTAAAGTATGAACTCTAAAAACTCTTATAAAGATATTTGAGAAATTATTTTTGTACAAACTCACTTATCTGAAACTTCAGATAAGTGGGGATAACCTAAAGACAACTCTCTTTTGGCTGAAAGTATTTTTGAACCAACCTTCTAAAATAAATTTTAAGAAAATCAATAAGTCGTTAGAAACACAATTCAACCCCCTTCTCGTGTTTCCCTTTGTTCTAACAATTGTTTTACTACAAGCCTTCTCAGATCCTTACCAAGGTATTCTTTAACTGACAAGTCTCCTTGGGCTTAAACATCACAAAAATCAAAATAAGGTTTTTGAGTTACACTCTGGTATTTACATACTTAGTGTGAATGAAGATCTTTACAAATCAGAGAGCAACCATTTCTAAATCAAACAACAAGTTTGTATACAAACTATACAAAGAAAAAGAAAAAAGAATGAAAGAATATATATCACAAATTTTAACAGCGTTTTAGAGTACTTGTTCGACTTTTATTTTGGTTCTCCACCCTACTATTTATAGAGCTCCAACAATGCTAATGTTGTCAAATGGGCTTTGAACGTTGTCTCTTAAAATTTAATGCATGGATTTGTGGTTTGATCATCTGGTTGCTAAAGTTTCTTTTTGGTAGAGACACAATACCTTTCTACAGGGAAACTGTCTTTTGCTCTTATTTTTTCCTCTTTTGAGACAACACTGCTACTACTTCAGTAGAAAGTCTTCCTTTTGCCTTTCCTTTTGAAGTGTAAGGCCTTTTGCAATTTGAAACAACATCTTTTATCCATGGTTGTGCCTTTTAAATTTCAAAAATTATAGAGTCGAAGGTTTTGCACAAGAAGCTTCAGACGCTCTTGAAGCTTTGCACTTTGGACTTGCTTCAGACGCATCGACTTGGGTCACTGAATTAAGTGTTCATTCATATGCTATTAAGAAATGAGACTTTGAACTAATGCTAAAACTTAATTGTTCCTTGGGTTCTTCAGATCATGTTGTTACCAAAATAAGAATTTCTACAAGACACAACTTCAGACCAAGTTAAAAGGTAATAATTTTCTTACTGAAAATTCTGAGGTTGTTATCATCAAGATTCTGGGATTTCGAACTTTGAAAGTCTTGTGACTCAACTCCTTCTCCATTCGTATATATCCAACATCAACAAGGTAATACCTAGAGGATAGAATATCATTTTAAGTTTAACTGGTACTTATTTGAAAATCAAAATTTAATAATAATATGTTACTTACCATTAGGTATTTTCAAACCATTATGCCTAATAATAGCACATCCCAATACCCTTAATTGAGTAGTTGGCCCTTCCCATATGGACAAGACATATGGAAATTTCATTTATCAAGTATAAACTCCTAATACATGTGTAGCAATCTCTTGTTTTATACCTTGTCTTATCAGTTGATAGTATTATGATAACCATTCAGGACTAAGTAATTGATAAGTGCGTAGAATTAGTAGTTTTTAGGTACAATTTTAGCACTTTGGGATGATAATTGTTCTTAATTTTGCCCCCAATTGCCATTTTATTGCTTTGTTTTTAGTTATCTTTAGTTTTTAGTTCACTCTAGAGTTTTGATGCCAATTTGATTAGGAATATTAACTTTTGCAGGTTTGGAAGTGAAGAATAATTGAAAGCAGCAAATGAAGCTAAGAGAAAAGCTAAGAAGCTCTTCAGCAGAAGGCGCGATTAAGCACGCATGAAGTGCGCTTGAGCGCACAATAGTCTGAAGTAATCCCTCTTGCTACTGAATGCGCGCTCAAGCGCGCATGTAGTGCGCTTACATGTGCGCTTGAGCGTGCACTTACCTTCTTCCAGATTTCTGCACGCACTATAAAAAGGAAAGTGAGACATTTCGAAATGACTCTTGGACGGCTGAACACAGACTTTCTCCTCTTCTCCAAGTTTTCTCCTCTCTCCCAAGCAGCTCTTATGGGGCAAGGGATTTTCTCCCTTGCATCTCATCTTGTGGGTTGCCCTCCACCATGAGTGGCTAACCTCCTCATCCAGGATTGAACGTAGTCTTCGAACTCCGAAGTATTCTGTTTAGTTTTTTGTATTTTACTTTTATTTGACATTGGTAGACTCATTTTGTATTAACACTAGATTCTATTTTACTCAAATAGTTTCTTGTTATCAAATCTTAGTCTTGACCGGAGGATATTTCTTTGATTTTGATCTAAACATTTCTACTTGGTAGGTTTTATATACTAGGAATAGATATTTATCTATCGATTGTTTGAATACCCGCTCGTAAGGCTAAGATAAGTATTTGATATACGAGGATTCAATATCTAAATATATTATTCTTAGGGTCTCTAGGTGCGACGACTTTAGAGTATTGCATCAATGTCAATGAAACAGTAATTACAGGAACTAGCGGAATACAGAGGAGGGAGAACGACAAGTTCAATCCCCATTTTATAAATTTGTTTTAAAACCATTTTTAATACTTTTGTTTAGTTTTATGAACTTGTTTTGCCAAACTCTCAACAAAACCAACATGACAATTTCGATGCTTTTCTGTAAATACTTAGTGAATTAAATTGTGTTGAGTTAATAGTAATTCGAGTTCCTCGTGGGTACGACAACCCTTACTTTTAAAAATATTATACTACTATGATATTGGTACGCTTGCCAACACCACAACAATAATCATAAACTAATTGCTAATTAAAATAAACTAGATTAACTAAAATTTTATTTATCTTAAAATATTGCCACTTATCATCAGTGCAATCATGTGGGTTGGATTTAGATTTTTCAAATAACAAATCTTGCAATCGCAAAATAACAAATGAGACATTATGGATGTATCTACTTATCATCTCTTCAAACCTATAATGTTTATCTTAGATATCTCGATTTTTCTTATGATGAGCTAATGTATTTAAAAATATGGGAACTTAATTACTCCTTAATTATTACTTTTCCATCCTCGAATAGAATATTGGTGGTTAGGCTTGATTCTCATGGCCCAATAGAAATTGACATAATTCAAAAGCTTCAAATCATTTGCTTAATTCTACAAGCTTCAACTTTGTCTTTTTCTTTTACATAGCCTAGATAACTTCTTATGATTGGCTCTTAGTCTCTTCAAGCATTTAGTAAAGGCAATCTAAGTAAGATTTATTAAATCGTTTACTTGATTATAAATGATTTTAGCCTAAATCTTTAATTAAACACAAAAGTTTCCTATATAATTTTTAAGTCACTTTGGGCTTAATCATTGAATTCAACATGTTATTCTTTTCGGCCTATGAGTTTAGGGGCCCATGATAGCCCACCAGTACTCCTAAATCTCCATATGGATCAATTTAATTTTAAAGGCGAACATTAAAATTACTTCTTATTAGGGCTGAAGTTAGTAGTACAACTGTTGACCAAAAAAAAAAAAGGAGTTAGTAGTACAACTTTGACTAATCAAGCCAAAACACTTATATCTTAATCTAAATACTTAGGTCAATTTTTATTACAATTTTTTTAAAAAATGTTTTTTAATTGAAAAAAAAAATTATTTGAGTATATAGTTTGCTTGTTTTCAAAAACTTGTTTCCATTTTCTACTTTAATAAAGAAATGTCGTTTACTTTGACAAAATATTTTTTTATTTTCATTTCCTGTTTTTTAGTTTTAATTAACAAAATATTCTCAATTTTATTTATAAAAATATCATTTGTTTCCTGTTTTTAAAGTTTTGCACAAAAAATAGTGAAAATAATTTTGTATTGATTTTTTCCGTATTTTTGTACAAAACTCTTAAATATGGAATAAAATGAAAAAGAACAAATTGAAATTTTTTGTAATTAAAACTAAAAAATATGAATTGAAAATAGAAATTTTTTTCTCAAAGTAAACGGGCAAGAACAACCTAAAGTTGTTTTTTGTTTTTATTTGTTATTTTCTCATTTTTGCTCTTGTTCATCGTTGTCCATCACCCTACATCATCACCTTTACCTGACACCCTTCCCCATATTCATTATCACTTGATGCCCTCCACACCATCGTCATTGCCGGCCAACACCCCTCACCACTGTTGCATGGCCTGACAACATCCACCAAACTGAACAAAATCAAACTAAACCAAGTCGAACCGGGTCGAGTCGTGCCGGACCAAATCAGACCATAATAAACCAAACCAAACCGAGACAAATTGAATCAAACCAAGTCGGGTCGAACCAAACCAAATCACACTAGACTGAATCGAACCAGATCAAGCTGAACCAAACCGAACCAGATCAGACCAAGTTGAACCAAATCAGACGGGATCGAACTAGACCAAACTAACCTAAATCGGACCGAACCGGACCAAACCAGACCAAACAAAACCAAGCTAAACCACACTGGAGCGAACCACACCAAACCAGGCTGAACCAGATCATATCGGACCGAACCGGACTAGACCAGACCAAACTGAACTGAGTCGGACCAAATCAAAACCAAACCAAATTGGATCGAACCAAACCGAACTGGACCAAGCTAAACCACACAAGATCAGACTGAACTAGACCGGACCAGATTGAACCAGATTGAACCAGACCGAACTGAACCGAACCCAACCAGATTGAACCTGAGCAGACGAAATCGGACCGAACCAGACTAGACTGAACTGGACTAGACCGAATGAGACCAAACCAGACCGTATTAATTTTGACTTTATAATTTTTTTTAAATTTTGACTTTATTTTCATTTACTATTCATGTCATCAAACTAATTTTAAATACTCACAAAATTTCAAAAAAATAAATAATTATGTGAATGTAAGAAAACTGTAAAAATATAATAATATAGTGAAACACAGTTGTTATCCAAAATATACATTATTTACTCTTTTTTAATAAAATTTTGCCATGCTATGTTTGTTTCAGAATCCCATATTTTAAAACGGTTGAATGAGAATTTTTTAGGAGTACTTTTTCTTACGAGTGAATGCAGGAACATGGTTACAAAGCAATATACACACAATTGCTTTATTTTTTCAAATAAATAAAGCAAAAACACATCGGATCACACGGTTGTCACAAATTCATAATCCTTTTTTATATCCTTTCGTGTCATCCACTAACATTTTTATGTTGTTAAAAAAAAATTAAAAGTGAATAGAAGTGTTTCACCAAAATTATTTTTCATTAAAAGATGAGATAATAATATTTCTAAAATCAATGCGGAGATAGAACTACAAAAATATATTCCTTCATTTACTTTTGTATTTAAAATCCTCATTTACAAATTCTAGCAACTGCCATTTGTATCTACATTGGTAAGAGGATCAATGCATATAAGACTGATTAGTTTATTATCACAAAAAATGAACCCAACACATCTAGAAGATGAACTGGGGTGTGTGTTTTGAACATTGAGGTCATATTATTAACAAACCTCACATCATCTCATCAATGTATAGTTGCAGGACCAGGAGGTAGGGATATCATGGGGAAGCTTGCGATAGACCAAATGCAAATCACAACAAAGATCTTAAGGACATTTAGAAGAGTACCCAAAAAGTTGTTTATAGGCTAATTGTATGAGGTCATTCCAACCCCTTTAATTATAGATGGCAGAGTTGTTACTCATTGTGTTGCTCTAGATTGTTGGTGCAGTCTATATACATGTTCATAAAATAATTTTAGTTTACTAATATGAATCATCAGTTGAGAAAGGCAAAAATAAGAACATTTGAAAATATTCAGTTGATTAATTAAGAGCCAATGCAATAGTCAAAAGAGAACAAAGTAATTTACATTTTAACAATTTAAAGTAATCTACAGACATAATGTAAATAATTTTTTCTTTTGATTGCATGCACTATTTTTATTAGACAGATATAAGTTAATTAAGGAGGTTAATCAAGAGGATATCAAGATTGTCCTTATTTGAAAGATAAAAGGAATAACGGCCCTTGAAGATGACTTCCAATATCTTGCATACTGCTCAAATGTTAATTTGACAACTATACCAATAAAAAATTGAGCAAGAATTGCTGAAGCTAGCTTCAATGCAAGTTTATGATCAGACCAACCCATTGTAACCATTGGAATTGCAAGATTAAGAAACATGGTTGCGGCAATGTCTCAATTGTGGATGAAAGTATAATTGTTGTTTGTATTCCAATTGTAGGGCTGTCCTTAAATCAGTTAAATGGTAATAACGCATACAACTAGTTGAACATTGATATATCTGGCAATTGACATGTTGGCTTTCCTCAAAAGAACGTACACAAATTAGAATCTCAAGATGATATCAACTCTCCCAATTTTAAGAGGACAAAGAACACAATATATTGTCTCATCAGGATATATATTACTATAGATTGAAAATCTATGTCTTGATCGATGTATGAGTAGAAAGCAAATTGGCTTTTTCTTACTCAATAAACTAGTCCATCGCATTAATCTAAATGCAAATAACAAATTAAGATGTCAAGTTTTCTACCTGTTGATAATTTAATATGAACGCATTATTAGTATAAGTTTGATATTGAATTGTCTAGTTGATTAAATAATGTAATGACATAATTAGATAATAATATATATATATATTTACATTATTAATATATCGAAGTTAAATTATATATAATAAATATAATATAAAGACAAGTTGAATGAATATTACATATGCTTTCTATCATAGTAAACACCGTAAATTTTAGATAACGTAGGATAAGCAAATTCCATTCCGGCTCAAGAAAGATTCCAATTGATGAATCCAAGAAAACATTATAATGCACAAAAAGCATAAACCTTTTATATATCATGTTGTCTTTTATTGTCTGTAAAAGAACAGTCCACCCTTTCTTAAGCTGCTTTGCTCACAACAAAAAATGCAGAAAGCATTCTGGATCCTTCCTGTCACGACCGGTATAACATGCATTGTTAATTAGTCACAAAATGTGTTGGGTTCAATTATCCCAAATTACAATATATATATATATATATATATATATATATATAGTACATAAAGTACAATCGCATCCACAAATTACAAATCATTATGAGAATAGATATCTTAAACTTTTTTCTTAAACTTTTTTCCTAATCTAGCTGATTCGCGTGATTATGCATTGCCATATCAATTTTAAAATTGTAAATTTACCACATAAAAAATAATAAGGTGTCACCTCTATATTTCATTTTTGTACTATTTACTTTAGAAACAAGCAAAATCCTCCTACTTAATCCTCTCACTGTATAAAATTAGTATAAAAAACCCATTTACTTCTTCATTTAATACTTACACATTACATAATAGAATGGTTTATAAGGGAATCAAATAGTAGGATCTAGCATTATTCAATTTGAAATGGGAAACAATACTTGGTTAACCTTACTACCTGTAACAGTAAAGAAATAATCACATATCAATGAAAATGTGGGTGTTGACTGAAATTTTGGGACATCACTATCACTTTGGGAGAAGGGTGTGCTTACTGTAAGCAGGGAGGATAGAATTCTCACGAAGCAAATTCAAAACTATTGGACATTGAGCTGGCAATAAGACAAACAAACCTGTCCTCTAATTTCCCTGTAATTATCGATTCCCTTGTTTGTAACTTCAATCATGTATTGTAGGTAACACAATGTGTACAAAAACATAATAAGGCCAAAACAAGTAACACATCCTATAATTAACAACACATGCCTCTCACACATTGCATCAAGTTAAGCACAGTTGACAAAGCAAAAAGAAACAAGTCTACCTAACAGTTAGAACATCAAATTAATTAAACACAAGAAAAGAGCATGAGAAAGAAATCCATGGCAGAAGGTGAGCTCCAAGGAGCAAGGTGTGTCAAGAGACGACGAAATACTGGCAATGATATTGATAACCAAAATCAGAAGCTGTCACAGCAACAAGTTGGTGAAAATTCTACAACCAATACTAACTCTACAAAGAGAAGCTCAAGATTTCGTGGAGTTAGCAGGTCATAATAAGAAAGAGTTTCCTTGTTATATACTTTCAAATTAGCTATACTTCAGTTATTGTGTTTATTTTGCTAATCCAAGTTAAAATGTAAACAGGCATAGATGGACTGGTCGATTTGAAGCACACTTGTGGGACAAGCTATCTTGGAACATAACACAAAAGAAGAAAGGGAAGCAAGGTAAGAAAGAGTTCCTCCTTTTTTGGTTTTAGCATGAAATGTGCTCTATTGCTTTGGTTTTTCTAATTCATTTCCTCTTCCTTGCTAACATACTAACATATTTGTTTGTTTTGATGTTCATCTTTTCCTTTTGGAATGTGGATATTGGGACTGACAGTTTACCTTGGTGAGTAGCCTAGTTATGAAAGCCAAGATTTTGGTTTAATCACTTTGTTAGTCAAAACTAAGATGACAAGTTATATATCTTTCAAATATTGCAGGGGCTTATGATGAAGAAGAATCTGCTGCCAGAGCATATGATTTAGCAGCACTTAAGTATTGGGGAACATCTACTTTCACCAATTTTCCGGTATGATGATAGCAATTATTGCATATATGAAATAATGTTCTGTTTCTTTGCTTAGAAGCAGATGATTTATTTAATGCTTCTTATACTTCCAACAGATATCAGATTACGAGAATGAGATAGAAATAATGCAGACTATGACCAAAGAGGAGTACTTGGCCACTTTAAGGAGGTAAATGCTTGTGATCTTCTCCTTTTAGACCATGGTACTAATGTTGCAGAGGCACCCTCTCCTCCCCTCAGATTGTAATAGTGGTGTTTGAAGCTGATAAAGTTGTATAATACAGTTGATTTTAGTAGTCACTCCATTTTGGTAGTCATGTATAATAAAGCTGATTTTCCAAATAGTAATAGTAGTGTTTGCAACTGATAAAGTGGCTTATATTTGGGCACTATGCCATGGTCACTCCATCATGTGTGTATGACTTTTTTTTAAAAAAAAAATAATTTTACAGGAAGAGCAGTGGCTTTTCAAGAGGCGTCTCAAAGTATAGGGGTGTTGCAAGGTGATAGTCCTAATGAATATGACAATAATTGACTTTTGAATTGCTGCTAATGAAGATGAACCACTAATACTTGGTGAATATTTTGCAGGCACCACCATAATGGTAGATGGGAAGCAAGGATAGGAAGGGTTTTTGGAAACAAATACCTCTACCTTGGCACCTACAGTAAGTTAAATCTCCATAAGCCATCATATTGAGAATGCAAAAAAACAACTAAAAGATTCACACACACACTGACACAGATAATAAAGATATAGTTATGCTTTTTAACTCATTAACTTATCAGTTATCACTAACATGTAATGTTAACCAATATAGGTACCCAAGAGGAAGCTGCTCGTGCTTATGATATAGCAGCCATTGAGTATAGAGGGATTCATGCTGTAACGAATTTTGATTTAAGTACTTACATAAAATGGTTAAAGCCTAAAAGAGGAAGCACCCCATATACAAAACTTGAATCACAGACAGTATTGTTAGAGTCTCAAACAGTGGCTTCCCCACCTAACAGAACTCTGATAGAAGAATCAAAGTCCTTGGCACTTCACAACAGTATTTTCAGTAGAGATTACCTACATTTCCCTGAAAAGCAAGAAGTATTTGGAAACAAAACCTACCAATTCTCAAGCAATAAGTCATCTTCTCCCACTGCACTTGGCCTTCTTCTCCGCTCTTCTCTATTCCGAGAATTAGTTGAAAAGAACTCAAATGTGTCTGAAGATGAAACTGATGGGGAAGTCACAAAGGAGCAAAACCAACAGATAGCTAGTGATGATGAGCTTGGTGGAATCTTCTATCATGGCATTGGTGATATCCCATTTGTCAGTGATCCTAACAGATACAACTTAGAATTGCAAGAAAGAGACTTGCATTCAATATTTTGAACATAGATAGATGTCTATATTTTCAAAACAGTTATATGAAATACTGTTGGACAACTTTTATTTTTTTTCTTTTTGTCTATATCTCAGTTACTCCCAATTTTAGACAACAAAACAATGATAGAATAAAAGCAGATTTTTTTTTTTTTTTTTTTTTTTGTAAATTTATATCCCATAAGAACGAGTTGCTGTATCTACAAAAGGGAAGGCTCCATTATTTATAGTTACAACAAGGATTATTCATCTTTCACTTGTTTGAAAGATTCATCAACACTGTACAATTATTTATACTAGCTTATGAAACTAACACTGTTAGTTATTATACACAATATCATGAACTCTTATTCTCACAATATAAGAGTTTAATTATATCATTGGCATGAGCTCGATTCCACTGATACACATGACAATGCAAATGAAGAGAGAACAAATGGAAAGCCTCATTAGATTTAGTTAGAGTTGTTAACTGTAGTATTATTAACCAATAGTTAGTTGGTTATTATATAGAAAGACAAATATTTTATTCTCACAATAGGTAAACTGGACACAAAGCACACCTTTACTAGACGCAATTACAAAAACAAAAGGAAGAGAGAACAAATGGAAACCATAAATACAAAGGAAAGAGAGGTTTTTTTGTTTTCAACCCAGAAGACCATTTTTTCTAAGCCATCCAAGTATCTGTGGACTGAAAGTGCTTCCCAATGCCACTCCTGCAACAAGTCCACCTCCATACCCAATCAAAACTATTTTCCAGTCAAATTCAAAAAAAGATCCTGTGTCTTGGTCACCATCAGAGGCAGAAGGTGGATCAAATGAAGGCCCTGCATCATCTACACACTTGTTCAACAACTGATCGCCACACAATCCTTTGTTTCCCTCAAATGAATTACCTTCAAATGTAGAAAATTGCTTATTGTGTGGTATAGGACCTGAGAGATTGTTAAAGGACACATTAAAGAACTCCAAAAAGGTGATTTGTGTCAGCTGTTGGGGAATGTTCCCTGACAGACTGTTGAGAGAAAGGTCCAATGCTTCAAGGTTTGAAAGGTTCCCTAAGGAGGATGGAATGCTGCCAGTAAACATGTTATTGGACAAGTTGAGCAAAACAAGACCCTTCAAGTCTCCCATAACATCTGGTATCTCTCCACTGATTCTATTACTGGAAAGATCAATGGCTATCAAGTTGTAAAATTCTTGAAGGTTACCATAAACCATAACCAACCCTTTGTTATACATTGTGAGTGAATAACTATAGTGTTCAGTCCAAGTGTACCTTCCCAGTGGCTTGATGGCCCAATTCTGCTCATACTGTAAGTGACCCATGTTGGAAGCTTTCATGGCATTCAAATTATGGATTATTTCTACAGGCAAACTTCCAGAGAACTCGTTGCGAGAAAGAACAATGATGTGAAGTTTGGGAAATGAGCATGTAATAGGGCACCCTATAGATCCATAGAATTGATTATTACGTAAAGCAATGACTTTCAACTCAGGAAGAGCTCCCAACCAGAAAGGAAATGAATCATTAATCTGGTTATGGCTGACATCCAGAAACTCTAGCATTCTACAATTGACCAATGCTCTTGGCAGCTGACCCTGGAGACTGTTGTTGCTCAAATCAATCATTTTCAGGGCACTTGTTTTCAGATATGTTTGAGGAATGAAGCCAGACAATCTGTTTCCTTGTAACTGCAAAATTTGAAGGGATTGGCTAAAACTTCCCAAACATGAGGGAACCATATCACTTAAATTGTTATATGATAAATCAAGATGCTCAAGAAATGCCAAATTGCATATAGATGGGGATATTTTTCCTCTCAATGAATTGTGGGACATATTTAAGAACTGAAGACTTGTTTTTCTCCATATCCAACTGGGGAGTGAATTGACACTGTTGTCTGACAAGTCAAGATGTTTCAGCTCACCCAAGTCCTGGAAAAAATCTGGAAACTCAACCAAATTGCATGAAGCTAGACGTAACACTTGAATTCGAGAAAGGGTTGCATTGGAAGAATTTTTTCCACTAACTGCTGAAATTTTGTTGTAAGATAAATCAATCGTAATTAGCTTTTCGGGCTTAAGAAACTTGTCAAGCTCTAATTCACCCTGCAACAAATTACAGTATAGTGAAAGAAGTTCTAGATTCTCTAGTTGGAAGAGAGAGTCTGAGATTTCGCCCTTAAGATTATTCGCTCCAAGATCCAAGAAAGCTAATTTGGTTAGGTTCATTATCCCAGATGTAATTTCCCCACTTAAATTGCTATTACGTATAGCTAATACAGATAGCCGGGTGAGATTCACAAAACATAATGGGATCTCGCTGCCAATATTTACATAGCTAAGATCCAAACTATTCATTTCTGACAACTTACAAATCCATGACATGGTCTCACTCTCAATAGTAAATTCATTGTAACCAACTATCAGGGTTTGTAATTTGGTAAGATTTGCCAAATCTGAAGAAAGGTGGCCCTTAAATTTGTTGAATCCAAGGTCTAAGATGGTAAGCTGAGTGAGATTGCCGAGTGAAAAAGGAATAGACCCTGAAAAATTGCATTGTGAAATTGACAACTTTTCTAAAGATTTAAGCTTTCCAATGGACATAGGTAGTGTACCATTGAAACTTGTCCTAGCGAGTCGCAACCAGCTAATGAGTGGAGTTGAGTGAAAATCAGGAAATTTACCCGTGAGGTTTTGGTTAAATCCCAAATCAATTCGTCTCAGGTTTGGAAGATGAAATATTCCAGCTGGAAATTCACCATACAAATCACAATGAAAAAGATCTAAGCTTTGCAAAGATGTAAGATTTGTGAGTATATCAGGTACAGACGATGAAATAGTGACAGACATAAGACGAAGTATTTCAAGACTAGTTGAGTTTTGAATTAAGCTTCTCAGAGTGGATGTTTTGAGTTGCAAAAGGTTGATTGGCTCTGGAGGATAAGATACAGATACAAAATTGAGAGATAGATCAAGAGACAGTAACTTGCACAAATGTGAAACTTGATGTGGGATTTCACCAGAAATTTTGGTTAGAGAAAGGTTCAGATATCTTAGCTTTGAAAGCTCACCTATGGTGGATGGGATTTGAGAGTAATTGAAGTGATTATCAGCAAGATTAAGCCTCTGAAGGTGTGGAAGGTGAAAGAGAGTGGTATTAGCATCCATTGAACCAAAGAGGTGGCTGCTACTAAGATCAACACCAATCACATGGCCTCTCTGCTCATCACATTCAATGCCATCCCATGAGCAGCAATCTGTGGTTGCATTCCAAGATGCTATTTTAGGATAACTCAAAGGATTATGAGAAGCAAACTTACTGATGACAAAGCCTTTCTTGAATTGCAACAAGGCATGGCTTTCATCTTCATGACATTGCTTTGGCTGAATGGAAGGAAAACAGTGAGTAACTGTGAAACAGAACAACGAATAAAGGAAAAGGAATTGCACTGATAAAGCAAAAGACCACAGAAACCCCATTGTATCTTAATGGTTTTAAGCTGAATTGTTTAGATAAAAAGTGAGACACACTAGGTGGATTTTATTATATACTAAAGGAATCTAATCACATGCATTGACCGGGAAAGCAACCCATGCAATTCCTGAGAAGAAAATGCATGAGGTGACACTGTGGTGAACGTAAAATGCGGGAAATTAAAGTAATGTCTATTTCTGGCGTTGGCCTAATGGTGAAGGTCTATTTACTGTTAACTTCAAGATATATAGTAGACTCTGAAATTTTGTGGTGGCGTCATACTCAAAGTCAATTTATCTGTCTTTGATCGTAATTTCAATTCAAGGACTTCAATCTAATTAACGTAAGTAATATGATATCTCTAACTAATTCCCTTGCCAATACGATACAAGGTCTATTGATGCTTTCTTTCTTCATTATCATCCACAAATTTTTCTATCTGTCTGTTCTTAGTTTTTGCCTTAATTGTTTCTATTTCTCTACATTAATTTGTCTCTAATATTTGATTCCGCCATTTGCGTTCTATCGTTATATATGCCTCGTTGTATGTAATTTTAATCGTGCATTTTGGGTGAGAATTTCAATCTAATTAACTTAACCAAAACGATCCCATAGGCATACATAAATTAAAGAGCTGGATTTTGGATTGTTTGGATGGAATTTTCTTGGTACTAGACCCAGCAATTTGTCTTTTCTCGTCAATCATGCACTGTGGTTAAAAACTTTTCAATCTAAAACGAGCTTGCGCTATATAAAATTATTGAAAGTGATTCGATCAAGTATGTACATCATGTTATATGAACCATAATATATAATTTATAACCTAAAAATATTACTATATAATGTAAATTTATATCAATCCAAATTATTTTATACTTCTGAGTTTGATCTTGTTCCTTTCTCTTCCAAAAATATTTCAGTTCTGGTATATATAGCAAAACTTTTAAGAATTAAGAAGAAAATATATCTATATATATCTTGCTGCATTTCTTTAGGAATAATAAAAGAAAAGTAATACTCCCACGTCCCTAATCATAAGATTTCTAGAAGAATTAAGTGTTCTTAAATATAACACCCTTTAATTTATAGATTTTTAGATGAATTAATCATTTTTTCCATATTTGTCCCTCATGAATGTTTAACTCTTTTCAATTCCCCATATATTGATTAGTGTGAATAATTAATGATATTTCACCCACATATACAACTAAACCATTGGAAAGTAACTTTTGAAGTCTTCCACCATTTGACAATTAATGTCCCTAAAATTTAGTGACCTTTAAATAAAGTTATATTTGGAATGCTGTAAAATTTTTTTAAAAGACCAATGCATTAATCAACTTTTCTTAAAGTGTGTGAAACGGTTGAGAAGATCTTATAATAAGGGACGGAAGGAATACAACATAAAAATAAGAGGAAGAAAACTCAAACCTCCAACGTGTATATATATCTAGTGCGGAATAAGGATGTCAAAAAAACCCGCACCCGCTTATACTCGTGGATATACCCACAATGGTTTGCCGCATATTTATTAAATGGGTGGGGACGAATATTATACTATGAAGTTGGTTGAACGTCTCTAGAAGGGGGGGTTGAATAGAGACTTTCTGAATCTGTTCCTGCAATTCCACACTAAAATTGATAGTTGAGATGTCCTCTCAAGTTTGTTAACTTGGAGTCTCTGTTAAGACAAGATGGAGTTTATCAATTTTGGTAAAGCTCTTTGTCTAGACTTTAGTTTAAAGTCTTATCTTGATTATCAATTCAACTGTATCTTTAGTTATCAAGCTGTATTAATTAATTCAAGATAAGCAGATATAAGAATAAGGTAAAGAGACAAGAGACAGAGATCTTATCCTGGTTCACCCACTCCTTGGGCTACGTCCAGTCCCCACAACCTGTGAGATTTTTCACTATTGACAAACCAGTCAATACAAGTATTCTTACAGCCTCTTCAGGACGTCTCACTCACACTAAGCCTAGGCACACTCCTATCTTATCTGAGTCACAAGTATTCTTACAACCTCTTCAGGACGTACACACCTCACTCTAAGACTAGGCACACTCCTATATTAGATGAGACAGGTTACAGATAGATGTTTGTGATAAGTCTAGCCTAAGCTTATACAAAGTATGGATATAAAAGTTAATAAGCTAGACTAGGTCTCAACTCTGGTTACAGTATTGGAATGATATTCACAGAGAAGAGATGAAAGAGACAGATGTATGATCTCAAGATGAGATGTGTCTGTGCTCAGACAGCTGGTAGATACACTTGAGATGTCTGTTGAGATGTGATAAGATGCTTAATGATTTCACGGAAGTGTAGGCAGTCTCTCTCACTTCTCATCTCTTGATAATGTCTCTTTTATATCTTCAGTTAGAAAACTAACCGTTATATGGCCGTTTCTAGCTGTTGGAGTGTACAGCAAGGAGACAGGCTTTTCAGGTAGGTGTACAACAGCTTTTCAGGCTAAGTCATTGTGTCAGTGTCCTTGTGTCCTTATTTGACTTTGTGCTGACCTCACTTGATATCTTTTATCATTGAGCATGCAGTCTTGCTTCTGTCCAGAGTCAGTTATATTTTACTTGTATCTCTGATGAGATCTCGTCTGTTCACGTCTGTCCATGAGACAACGTCTCAAGCTGTTCTTACATCTCAAGCTGAACTTGCATCTGTTCATGGCTTGCATCTCAAGCTGAGCTTGCATCTATTTATGACTTCATGCTTATGCTTGCTTGAACTATGACAGCTTCTGAACATAAGCTTGCATCTCACGTTGTGCTTTTATCTGAATCTTGTTGGAGTGTTTCTTCATAGACTCAGTGATGAGCTTGGTTGTATACTTTCTGTTCTAATTCAAACACACATGTTGTATGTGTAAATTGACTTGCTCGAGCTCTAGTATGATCTTTGAAGCACACAACTATTGTAAAGCTCTTTATAGCTTCTGTTCTTGTGCCACTGTTACTTATGTTATAACTGATCTTAGTGGTCTAAAGATCCTTTCTGTCTTCATGTATTCCTGCAGTAACTTAAATACAGAAAGTCTCTGCCACACTTGAACACACAGTTAGTGACACAAGATGCATCTCATCTGGATATTTAAACTTACTCAGTTTGTCATATTAAAAACTTATTTAGGGTGAGCTTGTCTCAACAATCTCCCCCTTTTTGGATGATGGCAAACTGTAAGTTATATATCTGATGAGATCAGTGAAAGAGAGATGCATGTATGATTTTACTTTTCTTAAGATGTGCAAACTCTTGTTAAACAGAAGCAATGTAAGGAGAAGAGCTCCCCCTGAGTCATAGACTATTTTTCTGTTATGTTTTGTCTTAAGACTTAGTGTTTGAAATTTTGATTAAGATATTTAAGTGAACTGAACAAGGATATACTGCAATCATAGAGAGCCACTTCCATTAATCAAAAAGATAATTATAGAGGATTACATTCACAAAAGATGCCACTGCATCTCATCAAAGTTCTGTGAAGAGATGCAAACTACATCTCTAGCTAAGCATAACTAATCCTCATAGACTGAAATTAAAAAAAATCTAACACAGACTCTCATTAGATATCTAACCAACTCTCCCCCTTTTGACATTATCAAAACGAGAAAACTAGCTAAGCTAGGATGAGTGGGAAGAGGATGAGTCTGAATTAGGTCTTGATGGGCGCAGCACAGTCTGAGGAAACTCAGGCAGAGGAGGCAAATTGGAAAGATGAAGGTTCATCTTCCTGTGAAATTCATTCGATGCATGCATTGCTTGCAGGACAGTGTCAAATCCTGAAAGAATGGCCTCTTGCCTTTTCTTGTGGTGCTTCAGCTTCTTGAGAATCTTCTTCTGATTCTGCTCAATTCTTGCTTGGAGGTTCTGGTGTTGTTGTTGTTGTTCCTCTTGTAATTGATTCAGAAAAGTATTGATTGAATTGGACAGATGAGTAGGAATGGATGGTTCAGATGAGGGTGCCTTAGCTGGCTCAGGTCTGTCAGTGGGAGGTGCAGACTGATCATATTTAGGTTGTGGTGAGTTGAGCAGGATGGTCTCAACAAAGAATTTTCCAGGAGTGGGAAATGAAGTAGGGATGGAGTAATTTGGCTGTGGACTTACTGGAGTAGCATGTCGAGTGGTGGTAACTTCAACAGTCTCAGTCTCATCTTGTTGTGGCTCTTGGTGAGTCTCAAAGCTTGAGGTTGTGGTATCCTTTTCTAAGCTCATCAAAGTTTCAGCAACAATCTTACTGATGGGAGAGACTTCCTGTGGAGTTATCTCCGGTGGAGGAGATGGAGGAGGTAATTGAGGAGATGCTTGCTGTAGTGGTGAATGGTGCTCAATTTCTTGTTCAAACATGGCTCCTTCTTCTTCATTCCTTGCTTCATCTTCTGCTTCTCCTCCTTGCTCATGGAGTTTCTCAGGTGCTGGTTCAGTATGAACTAGAGTAGTGTGATCAGACTTGGATTTCTTCTTCTTCTTTCTCCTATTTTCAGTCTCTGTAGATACAGAAGGTTGAGCTTTCCTTTTCTTTTCCTTAACAGGGATCTCTGAGCCTTCTTGAGATCCCTCAGTAACCTCCTTTGAGACCTTCTTCTTCTTTTTCTTCTTAGCCTCAGACAGTTTGGATGAGGGAGAAGCCTGTGTTGTGGTAGGTATAGGAGGAGAAGAATCAGATAAAGGAAAAGTAGGATAGGGTATAGTCTTACCATCTAAGCCAAGAGATTTCAAGTTTGTCTTTCCAACATAGCCTGGTCTTTCATCAGACTTGTCACAACTACTGAAATCAACTTTGAAATGCCTCATGATTCTGGTAGTGAGCATTCCAAAGGGAAGAGATGCATTGATCTTGGAGTTGTGGAAGGCATGCTCCATATGCCTTAAGATGAGAAATGGGAGATTCAGAGGTATCCCATGCTTGAGGTGATACATCACCATCAAGTCTTGATGATAAACCTTGTTAAAAGTGCCAGCCCTAGGCATGATGCACTTAACGACCAAATGAAACAGAAATTTACCAAATAGGTTCAGAGATGATGCAGCGTCTGTGATGAGACCACCTTTGAAGAGAGAGGTTCCTACATTCACTGATGGAATTCCAACTTCATTCCACCAGTGTTCTTCATTGTACAGTCTATTCCCAGCCACTGGTGCTTGGATGATAGCACCAAGAGTCTCTTCTGTCAGTTCTATGTGGACTCCCTTAATGTCAGAGATGATGTGTGGCTGTCCTTGGGATGATCCCTTAGCCTTGTAGCATGCTGCATAGAATGCCCTTGTCATCTTTGGAAATACTGAATCTGTCATGGTCAGATAGTCCTTCCATCCTTGCTTTTCCAAATAGGGACTCATGTCCCACCCTTCATCTTTCAGTTCCTGGGATGAGATAACCCTTCCCACAATGATTTTCTTCTCAGCAAATCTCTTTGTAAATTTGTCTTCAACTTCTGCATTGTTGAAAAGATCTGATTGGAAGGAAAGCTTTTTACCTTCTACAGCCTTTTCTTTCCCTTTCTTAGAGGATTCTGGTTGAGTTAGGTCTATGTGAACAGGAGATTTAGGAGGTGCAGCTTGGGTGACTTGGGAAGCAATCCTTTGGGATTTCATTCTGGGAGGCAGAGGAGTGCTCTTTTGGAGGATGTGGATTTAGAAGATGGAGAAGGTTGGGTAGGTTGAGTGGACAGTGAAGGCTCAGTTTCTGTGCTAGGCTGTGGTGATGGAGAACGACTTAAGTTTTCTTGGCTTGAGTGTACACTAAGAGATTGAGTTTGTTCAGAGGAAGACATTTTATCAGGTGAGGAAGAAGATGAAGATTTGTCAGAATAAGGAAGTTTCAGAGTAGTGATTTTGATGCGCATTGAGAGAGAAGAGAAAGTGAGAATAGAATGTGAGAGTAGACTTAAATAGTCTAAGAGCAGAGAGAGAGTTGAAGCAGTAACTGCACTTCGTGGGGAGTTATTGTGGTGGTTGAGCACTTTTTTTATAGTTGTAACGACTAGTTTGCCAGGTAGTGGACAGTTACTAACCGTTGAGCAACAGCTCAAACCTTCAGTTTTGGTACATGGAAACGTCTCAAGAATTTCATGAGACGTTGGTTGAGATGAATCATGAGACACGTCTGATGACAGATGCGTCTGAACCCATGTCTCTTTACAGACGACACTTGAGTCTCATCTCTGGTGAGACTTTAATCATATAGCCCATAGTAGAGCTGGTCTCAACTAACTATTTTTATTCAAGAGAACACATATTTAGCAATTTTAGATTCTCATTGAATCTTTCTTCAACTAAAGGCTTTGTAAAGATGTCAGCTAGCTGATTTTTAGTATCTACAAAGATTAGTTCAATGTTTCCTTTTTGCACATGATCTCTTATAAATTGATGTTTGATATCAATGTGTTTGGACCTAGAATGATGTACAGGGTTCTTAGCAAGATTTATGGCACTAGTATTGTCACAATAAATAGGAATTTTAGAGTACCTGACTGCATAATCTTGCAATTGAGATTTGATCCACAGAACTTGAGTGCAGCATGCAGCTGCTGAGACATACTCAGCCTCTGTTGTAGATAAGGCAATAGTGTTTTGCTTTTTACATGACCAGGAGATAAGGCACTTTCCTAGGAATTGACAAGATCCACTGGTGCTCTTTCTGTCTATCTTATCTCCAGCAAAGTCAGCATCACTATAACCTATGAGATCAAAACTCTTTCCCTTCTCATACCATAGGCCAAGATTAGTGGTTCCAATCAAGTATCTAAATATTCTTTTTACAGCAGTGAGATGAGATTCTTTGGGATTAGATTGGTATCTTGCACATATTCCTACAGCAAACTGAATATCTGGTCTGCTGGCAGTTAAATACATAAGGGAACCAATCATACCTCTGTACAGTTTGTCTGATACTGCTTTTCCATCTTCATCTTGATCAATCTGAGTTGAGGGGTGCATAGGAGTTTTCATTGGTCTTGCCTCACTCATTTTGAACTTGCTGAGAAGATCTCTTGTGTATTTTTCTTGACTAATGAATATCCCATCAGTTAACTGTTTGATTTGGAGCCCCAAGAAAAATCTCAGCTCACCCATCATACTCATCTCAAACTCTCCCTGCATGAGACTTGAGAACTCTTGACATAAAGATTCATTAGTTGATCCAAAGATAATGTCATCAACATAAATTTGAACAATTAATAAATCTTTGCTAATTTCTTTCTTAAATAAAGTAGTATCAATCTTACCCCTTATAAAATCATTTTTAATTAAAAATGAGCTTAACCTGTCATACCAAGCTCTTGGAGCTTGCTTGAGACCATATAGAGCTTTGGATAGCTTAAGCACATGTTCTGGATGGTCAGGGTCTTCAAACCCAGGGGGCTGCCTTACATAGACTTCTTCCTCTATGACCCCATTTAGGAATGCACTTTTTACATCCATTTGATATAATTTGAAGTTTTTGAAGGCTGCAAAGGCTAGTAGGATCCTGATAGCTTCAAGTCTTGCCACTGGTGCAAAGGTCTCATCATAATCTATTCCTTCTTGTTGATTAAACCCTTGAGCCACCAATCTGGCTTTGTTTCTCATTACTTGACCTTTCTCATTTAGCTTATTTCTGAAGACCCATCTGGTTCCAATTATGGTTTGATGAGATGGTGGAGGAACCAGATTCCAGACCTTGCTTTTCTCAAACTGATTTAATTCATCTTCCATGGCCTTAATCCAGGATTCATCATTTAAGGCTTCATGTATGTCTTTTGGCTCTATGTCAGATAGAAGAGCCATTAGATTCTCTGTGTCTCTGAAGGAAGATCTGGTTCTGACTCTGTCTGAAGTTTCTCCAAGTATCTGATCTCTTGGATGAGATCTTACCAGTCTCCAGCTTCTGGGTAGTTGAGATGCATGTTCATTTTGTATCTCAACATTCTCTTGTCTTGTTTCTTGAGATCTGGTTTGATTATCTGATTTATCTTCTTCTTGAGGATTATGAGAGGGTTCAGATTGGCTACTTCTGAGAGGTACTCCTTCAGACTGAGCTTCTCTCCTGTGTTCAGACAGAGGTGACCTCATCATCTTTTGTTCAGGTGAGAGTCTCTCTTCAGCTTCCTGAGTTGAGATCTTTAGATCTTTTATCAGTTCTTCTATCTCCTCATCAACTTCTTTCTGAGTATTTCCCTGAACTTCATTGAATACTACATGCATAGATTCTTCAGTAGTTTTGGTTCTTAGATTATATACTCTGTAAGCTTTGGAGGTTAGTGAATATCCTAGGAAAATTCCTTTATCTGATTTGGTTTCAAATTTTCCTAGTTGATCCTTTGTATTTAAAATATAGCAATCACATCCAAATATATGAAAATATGAAACTGAAGGCTTCCTACCTTTCCATAGCTCATATGGAGTTTTATTTAAGATCTTTCTTATAGTGACTCTGTTTAAAATATAGCAAGAAGTATTGACAGCTTCTGCCCAGAAGTACATTTCAATTCCAGAGTCACATAACAAAGTTCTAGCCATTTCTTGAAGACTTCTATTTTTCCTCTCAACTACACCATTCTGTTGAGGAGTCCTTGGACAAGAGAAGTTATGAGTTATGCCATTTTTATCAAAGAATTTTCTAAACTTAACATTCTCAAATTCTCCTCCATGGTCACTCCTAACAGATCCAATTCTGTATCCTTTCTCAGATTGAATCCTTTTACAAAAGGTTTTGAAGGAATCATATGATTCATCTTTCTGAGATAGAAACAGAACCCAGGTGAATCGTGAGAAATCATCCACAATGACAAAACCATATTTTTTACCACTGAGACTCACTGTCTTAGTTGGTCCAAATAGGTCAATGTGGAGGATCTCAAGTGGCCTAGTAGTTGAGACATAAGTTCTTGGGTTTGAAGCTTGATTTGTTGTGCTTGCTTTTGATACAAGGATCACACTTCAAGTCTTTGTCAAATTTTACCTTAGGTAATCCTTTGACAAGAGACTGACTAGCAAGCTGACTCATAGTTCTCATGTTAATATGTCCAACCCTTTTGTGCCAAAGCCATCTCTCATGATCATGAGACATGAGACAGGTGAGATCTGACAGACCCTCTAGTGAGACTGAGTAAAGATTTTTCTTTCTTGTTCCAGAGAAAATGATTTTTCCAGTTTTGGAGTCTATGATCTCACAAAAGGTAGGCTGGAAATTAACATGATAACCATTGTCACATAACTGACTGATACTCAGCAAATTATGTTTCAAACCTTCAACAAAATATACATTTTCAATCTGAGATGAATTGGCCTTACCAATTTTACCTATGCCCTTGATCTGGGCTTTGCTGTTGTCTCCAAAAGAGACAACTCCAGCAGTCTTTTCCTCAAGTGACAGGAACTTGCTTTTGTCTCCTGTCATGTGCCTTGAACATCCACTGTCCAGCACCCATTCTTTCTTGGTCTTTGCCTGCTGCCAGGCACATCTGTTACAACAAGAGATTTAGCTTTAGGTACCCACTTGTATTTGGGTCCTGCATGGTTAGTTACCTTTCTCTCAGATGCTACTTGTCTCATGTAACAATCTGTGGCTTTATGACCATATTTACTACAACAAGAACATCTTTCTTTTTTCTTTTTTCTTGCAGGAATGAAGAAGTCTTTATACCAAACTTCATTTGATGATCTCTCATAACCAAGCCTAGCTTTATCAAAAATGCCCTTTTGAGATCCAATGAGTCTCTCAAGGTTTTTTGTTCCATTTACAAATTTTTCTAGGTCATTTATGAGAGTTCTGTTCTGCAGTTTAAGCTGCTGATTTTCTTCTTGTAGCCTTTTTTGATCTTGCCCATTGAGAGCTTGAGTCTTAGCTTTTACTTGTTCAGACAGTTTCATGTGAGACAACATGAGACTACTGTTTTTATGATTTAAATCTTCATTTTCTTTTTCAAGAAATTTGATTTTCTCAAGAGCTGTATTCAAATCTGATTTAAGTAATGAGCTCTTAGAGGCAAGAAGATTTGAATCATACAGAAGATTCTCAAAAGCAGACTTAAGTTCATCAACAGAATATTCAGAGTCAGATTCATTTACCTCTTCATCTGATGAGTCTCCTTTTGCCATGAGACATAGGTTAGCTGACTGTCCATCTTGACTTTCCTCTTCATCTGTGTCATCCCAGGTGGCCATCATTGCCTTCTTCCTAGGACTTTTCTTCATTTCTTTTCTGAGTTGAGGACATTCAGACCTAATATGCCCAGGCTTCTTGCATTCAAAGCAGATAAATTGTCCTTTCTTGTCAGATTTTATTTCTCCTCTCCTTGAGGGAAAATTCTTTCTTCCAGTCCCTCTGGCTCTCCACATGCGTCTGATCTTCCTTGAGATGTAGGCTAGCTCATCATCCATTTCACTATCATCTTCCTCTTCCTCATCTTCTTCTGTTTCAGAATCTTGAGATGAGTTGAGTGAGGTTTGTTGAGAAGAGCTTATCTTTTTGCCTTTTGAGTTACTGGAAGCTGCTTTCAGTGCTATAGACTTGGGTCGTCTGATGAGATCTTCTTCCATCAACTCTTGCTCATGTACCTTCAGAGATCCAAGAAGTTCATCTAGTCTGAGAGTACTCAAATCTTTAGCTTCCTGGATGGCTGTTACCTTTGGTCTCCAAGGTTTGGGCAGACTTCTCATAATTTTTCTTACCATATCCTGATTTGAGTATGTTCTTCCTAGTGATTTCAGGTCATTTGTTATGACAGTGAATCTCCTCACCATGTCTTCAATGCCTTCATCTTCATTCATCTTGAAGAGCTCATACTGTCTGACCAGTATGTTGATCTTGGCTTCTTTAACTTGATTTGTCCCTTCATGTTCAACTTCAAGAGCATCCCATATTTCTTTAGCTGAGACACACCCAACTACCTTGTCATATTCACTTCTGCTTAAGGCACAAGTGAGAAGGTATTTAGCTCTTGAGTTGAGTACATATCTTGCCTTCTCAGCATCTGTCCACTATTCTCTGGGTTTAGCTGCCCTAAGTCCAAGCTCATCTGTGGTGTATGGAACATAAGGGCCTATTTCAATGATCTCCCAAAGATCAGCATGCTGAGATTCAATGAACAGCCTCATCCTGTCTTTCTAGTAATAATAATCAGTTCCATCAAAGGCAGGAGGTCTGTTTGTTGAAGCTCCTTCAGGAATGAACAGACTTGTACTTGGACCAGCCATGGATCTTTTTCCTCTTCACACAGAGGTGTGCTCAACCCCTAGAGGTCGAGCTCTGATACCAACTGAAGTTGGCTGAACGTCTCTAGAAGGGGGGGTTGAATAGAGACTTTCCGAATCCTGTTCCTGTAATTCCACACTAAAATTGATAGTTGAGATGTGCTCTCAAGTTTGTTAACTTGGAGTCTCTGTTAAGACAAGATGGAGTTTATCAATTTTGGTAAAGCTCTTTGTCTAGACTTTAGTTTAAAGTCTTATCTTGATTATCAATTCAACTGTATCTTTAGTTATCAAGCTGTATTAATTAATTCAAGATAAGCAGATATAAGAATAAGGTAAAGAGACAAGAGATAGAGATCTTATCCTGGTTCACCCACTCCTTGGGCTACGTCCAGTCCCCACAACCTGTGAGATTTTCCACTATTGACAAACCAGTCAATACAAGTATTCTTACAGCCTCTTCAAGACGTCTCACTCACACTAAGCCTAGGCACACTCCTATCTTAGCTGAGTCACAAGTATTCTTACAGCCTCTTCAGGACGTACACACCTCACTCTAAGACTAGGCACACTCCTATCTTAGATGAGACAAGTTACAGATAGATGTTTGTGATAAGTCTAGCCTAAGCTCATACAAAGTATGGATATAAAAGTTAATAAGCTAGACTAGGTCTCAACTCTGGTTACAGTATTGGAATGATATTCACAGAGAAGATATGAAAGAGACAGATCTATGATCTCAAGATGAGATGTGTCTGTACTCAGACAACTGGTAGATACACTTGAGATGTCTGTTGAGATGTGATAAGATGCTTAATGATTTCACGGAAGTGTAGGCAGTCTCTCTCACTTCTCAACTCTTGATAATGTCTCTTTTATATCTTCAGTTAGAAAACTAGCCATTATATGGCCGTTTCTAGCTGTTGTAGTGTACAGCAAGGAGACAGGCTTTTCAGGTAGGTGTACAACAACTTTTCAGGATAAGTCATTGTGTCAGTGTCCTTGTGTCCTTATTTGACTTTGTGCTGACCTCACTTGCTGTCTTTTATCATTGAGCATGCAGTCTTGCTTCTGTCCAGAGTCAGTTATATTTTACTTGTATCTCTGATGAGATCTCGTCTGTTCACATCTGTCCATGAGACAACGTCTCAAGCTGTTCTTGCATCTCAAGCTGAACTTGCATCTGTTCATGGCTTGCATCTGAAGCCGAGCTTGCATCTATTTATGACTTCATGCTTATGCTTTCTTGAACTATGATAGCTTCTGAACATAGGCTTGCATCTCAAACTGTGCTTTTATCTGAATCTTGTTGGAGTGTCTCTTCATAGACTCAGTGATGAGCTTGGTTGTATACTTTCTGTTCTAATTCAAACACACATGTTGTATGTGTAAATTGACTTGCTCGAGCTCTAGTATGATCTTTGAAGCACACAACTGTTGTAAAGCTCTTTATAGCTTCTGTTCTTGTGCCACTGTTACTTATGTTATAGCTGATCTTAGTGGTCTAAAGATCCTTTCTGTCTTCATGTATTCCTGCAATAACTTAAATACAGAAAGTCTCTGCCACACTTGAACACACAGTTAGTGACACAAGATGCATCTCATCTGGATATTTAAACTTACTCAGTTTGTCATATTAAAAACTTCTTTAGGGTGAGCTTGTCTCAACATACTACCCTCCCCGCGGGTACCTGTTTATTTACTAAAATATATTTTCTATTAAATATATTAAAATATTAGTTTTTTTAATATTTGATGATGATATAAAAATTATTTTTATTATTTTATAATGATATTTTTATTTTATTAACACGTAATGATATTATATAATGTTAATTTATATTATATAATATTAATATTATATGATATTATGATATATTATATGACATTTTCTCTATTTCTTTCTATGAATTTTGTTTTTTTACATATTAATGGGTAGCATGGATATCCGCTACCCGCATGAGTACCCGTTAATTTTAGTGGGTATGGATGTGAGTCTCCGCCCCGTTGACATCCCTAGCGTGGAGACATAGCGTGGAGACATGATAGTAACAAAGTGAGAGATGTGTTGAGTTGTATGATAGAAAGTAGAGGGAAAGAAAAAATGATTTTGATTTTCATACATATGATTTTTCTTATAACTCATTCTCCATATTTATCCTTTTTCTATTTCTCTTTTTCTTTCTCATCACACCACTTATCATATTTGTAACGTCCTAACCCTTAATATATATACACACGCACGAGTAAATTAGCAAATTTGTCCCTGACTATTAAGACTCATGCAGTTTAGTCCCTAATAAACAGAAAACTCCAAGATAGTCCCTGAATTTTTGTTTTTTCTGTCACTATAGTCCAACTGTGTGTTTCCCATTAATTTTTTCATGGCGTGTCACGTTTAGTGACACTGTGTCACACTATATGTTATCGAGACACAAAAATAATATCATTGGGATTGAGAACTACCAATGAATAAGGGGAATAAAAGTGAAAAATGGAGAATAGGGAAGCACATGACTGTTGGAGTTGATGTCTTTCAAGCTATAAATTTGATAAAACCACATCATTTTTGTGCCATGATGGACACTATAGTGACAAACAGTGTTATAGAGTGTAACTAAATGTGACACGCCGTAAAAAAATTAACGGGAAACACATAGTCGGACTATAGTGACAGAAAAAGCAATAAGTCAAGGACTATATTGGGATTTTCTATTTCTTAGGGACTAAACTGCATGACCCTAAAAAAATATTTACTAGTTTACCCATATATATATATAGGCACACACTAACAAGTGACCCAGGTTTTTCTTCTTTCCCCTCTCACTTTTAGAAACCTCCCAGTGGCACCCGCCTCCCAAGTTCTTCATCTTCACCCACCTCGTCACTCATCGACCTGTCACCCACACCGTCGGTCACCGTCCCACTGCAACAACAACCATCACCGGCCTCTCACCTCCACCGTCACCTTCTCCCTCTACACGACTGCGTCGCACCTCACACGTCCCGATCGTTTGCACCACACTCGCGCACGCCGCGTCGCTCGACAACATCGTCGCGCCTAGATCGCCTGCACCATAGCCATGCTGCTCGTCAGCAGCACCGTCGCGCGCTGCTCTTCCTACCTCAGCCGTATCGGACCCAGAATTTCCTTCTCCTGCTGGTACTTCTCAAAATGTTTTTTTAACATGTTAAACCATAAACCCGACTCCCCAACAAGGGTGGGGATGGGTGTTAAGTTTTTAAACCCGGCGGGAGCGAGGACAATTACAGTAAGTCAAGAGTGGGGGACAAAATCTGGTCTGCCCCATTGCCATGCCTACTAGTCAATTTATCTGTCTTCAATCGTAATTTCAATTTAAGGACTTCAATCTAACATAATATGATATCTCTAATTAATTGCGTGGATTTGGGTAAATGAATGAATTGATTTGTAAATATTTTAGATAAAAATATGATATTAAAAATATTGAATATAATATTAATATAATTGGTATTTTGATATTAAATTGAGTGAAGGTGATTTAACTTCGTTTACTATGACATAAAAAAGAAATTAAATGGTAAATAATGTGAATTTTAATTACTACATGGGAAGAATGAATGGATAAGTTATTGTAAGAATTAGTAAATGATTGAGAAAATGAATGAGTGTAAGATTGAATTGGTGACACCTAGGATAAAATGTTGAGGTAGAAAAATTAGTGTAAAAATGACAATGTAATAATTTCCGACTTGATTTTAATATATTATAATAGATAATAGAAGTGGAAAGTAAAATATTATGATCTGAAATTTTTAGCAAAGCTACTCCAAATCTGTCCTATGTTGAAAATTCGCATACTTGATATTACTGATGAGTGTTTTGGCAAGTGTACCGAGTTATTGCAAGTATTCAACAGTAAATAGAGTATCGTATCCACAGAGATTGAAAGTTCAAGTACCAAACACAAAGGAATTATCTAGTTGGATAAGAAGAATATGATTGTAACAAGTGATATCTAAGCTAGTGCAGAACTTAAATCAGAAAAATTGAATTGAATACAAAGAATAAAGCAAGAACACAATATTGATGAAGAACAATATCAACAAAGTGGTTAGGACTTGGTTCGTTTTGACTCTCACTCCATGTTAACAGAATATTCAACTCAGTTTTTATGATTTAATTCATGATCTAATTCACTATAATAGTCAAAACCCAATTCCATGGTGAATTAACCCTATATCAACAATCAAGAACCATAATTCCTTAGGTAAAATTAATTGAGACTTGCATTAGTATCAAGAATTGATAAAGATCACATGAGAATTAACTCTTATTCCTAAGCAATTAACCACTCAAGTTGTTTACTTCAGATCCAAGTTTTTCTCCAATTTTCCAATTGTAACAATCATTCTCAAATCATACATTGGTTGATCAAGTCAATGAAGCATTAAGATTGGAAGTAAACAATGTAATTGCATCATAACAAAATGAATTGAAATCAAGAACGAAATTCACATGGAGTTTAAATCAAAATTCCCCAAATCCTAACCTAAGAAGTTTAGAACAACATTCTAATAGAGAAGAGAGAAGAGAAATGCAAACTCAATGAAGAACTCCATTAGATTTGAACCCTAGCTTCCACTTTGGTTTGGATTCTATTAATTGCTGCTAATGAAGATGAACCACTAATACTTGGTGAATATTTTGCAGGCACCACCATAATGGTATATGGGAAGAAGGATATGAAGGGTTTTTGGAAAAAAATACCTCTACCTTGGAACCTACAGTAAGTTAAATCTCCATAAGCCATCATGTTGAGAATGCAAAAAAAAAAAAAAACTAAAACATTCACACACTGACACAAAGAAGAAAGATATAGTTATGCTTTTTAACTCATTAACCTATCAATAACATGTCATGTTAACCAATATAGGTACTCAAGAGGAAGTTGCCTGTGCTTATGATATAGCAGCCATTGAGTATAGAGGGATTCATGCTGTAACGAACTTTGATTTGAGTACATAAAATGGTTAAAGCCTGAAAGAGGAAGCACCACATAAACAAAACTTGAGTCACTGTAAGTGTTAGAATTGAGTAAATTTCTATGTAATTACAACACTTATTGACTATGAATTATTGAATTTATAATCCAAAACCACCCTTCTTTGCTTAGTTTGTGGCAATTGTAATTAATGGAGTCTCATTTGAATTTGATGCTATTTTGATGAAGAAACTGTTGATTTTTTACAGATGAGAAGCTAAGATACAAGTGAAGCATCAAGTGAACAGAAAAAGAGACAGAAGTTGTGTAGAGTAAGATTCAAAGGCAAGGCAAGCTGGGAAATTTATCACTGTTTCCTGCGCTTCACCTGTGCTGAGTGCAGGCAAAGCGCAGGACACGTAACCCTTGCGTTTTAATGAGCCGTCAGACATCTTTTGAAGGAGACTGGGAGTTCTGGCAGAGAGGGAGCTTTGGAGAAGAGTTTGACAGTTTCTAGAGACCATTCTGGAGCAAGAGGGAGACTACAACAGAGCTGGAAGGCTTCGCTGCTAATCTTCTTCTTAATCCTTGTTGGTTGTAATGGCTACCATGAGTAGCTAAATTTCTTTTTAGGATTGAACGTAGTTGATTCAATCCCTAATTGTATTTTGGATCATTAATATTTAGGAATCATTGTTTTATCAATAAACTGGTGTTTTTATTTCTATCCTTAATGCTTAACTTCCTTCTTGTAACGAAGTTATGATTTGATTTCTTGAATTGGCTGGGAAGCTGTTCTCTAAATCCAATTTGGGTAAAAACACTCAATAGGTTGAATACCTAGGGATAGGGTTCAATTTATTGATAGCTTTTAACAACTTTTCTTAAAGCTAGGCAATTTGTTAAATATCCGAGGGATCGATGTTTAGTGAATTATTCCAAGAATATCATATTTGAGGAATCAATGTGAATGAATTCTATTTGTGCTTCAGTATTGTTAATTACAAATTCCTAAATATTATTGAGTTCCCAAAATACAAGAGGGGTGCGATAGACGAAGTTCAATACTAGTTTCTCTATTGCTCAATTTCATCCATATTTCTCTTTGTCTCAAATTTTCTTTATGTCATTATTAAATTCACTTTTCACAAACAAATCCAATCATTCACAATCTTTCTTACTCAGTAAGTGTGAGTACTGAGAATTTATTTTGCACTGTTCCTTGTGGGTACGACAACCCCTACTTTTCAACTATTATACTGCTGCGATATTGGTACGTTTGCCAAGATCTCAACAAGTATTTTTGGCGTCTTTGCTGGGGAACAATGTTTCAAATTAAATTCTTAGTTCAACTTATTGAGTATTGAATATTTTTGTTTTTATTTTTATTTTTCTGCAAGTTATTTTATTTTTATTCCTCTCTCCTGAGCTAACTTTTGCTTTAGTTTCTTTGATTTATGCTCTTGCGAGGTCAGGTGTCTAAAGAGCAACTCGAGTTTGATCTTGAGATCGAAAAGACATATAGAAGGAACCGGAGCAAAAACAAGAAGAAAAGGCAAGAACTGGGTATAGGAGATAATCTCAACACTCTCTGTTCAACCACCCCAAGTGAGATAAAAGCTAAAGATATGGCAGAGGAGCAAGTAAATCCCCCTCCGCCAAGAAGGACACTTGGAGACTATGCCATGCAGCAAAGGCCAAGATATTTTTCAAGCATAGCCATACCTGCTACTGCAAAATCTTTGGAGATGAAGCCAGTGTTCCTAAGCCTCATCAGTGTTCATCAATTCATGAGAATGGATCATGAGGATCCTTACACTCATCTCTCAACTTTTTATGAATTGATTGGTACTATGGGTTTTGAGGAAGGTGATTTGGAATCAGTTTACTTACGTCTATTTCCTTTCTATTTGATAGGCAAAGCTAAGGAATGGTTGAAGTCTCACCCAAATCAGAGTCTGACTAGTTGGAGCAACATGGAAGAAAAGTTCTTAAACCGACTCTTCCCACCATCTCGCTATATCAAGGCCAAGTCAGACATCTCCACATTCAGGCAAGGATCAGAGGAACCATTTTGTGAAGCTTGGGAAAGATTTAAATCATTGCTGAGGAGATGCCCTAACCACGGTTTTAAGGACACTGCTCAACTGAATATTTTCTGCAATGGACTCAGACCTGACACCAAGATGATACTGGATGCTGCAGCAGGTGGCACCATGATGTCTGTAGATGCAGAGCAAGCCACCAGAATTATTGATGCATTAGCCTTAACTGATCAGCAAGCTTAGCATGGAAGACAACTAGTGCAGATGAAAGGAGTATTAGAGTTGAACACTACAGATGCGATCTTAGCTCAGAATAAGATCCTTACTCAACAAATAGAAGCACTCACCAAGTAGATGTCCAAGCTTCCTTAGCAATTGCATGCAATTCACTTAAATCCTGGTTAGTCACCACAATTAGCTTGTGACTTTTGTGGAGGTGACCATCCTAATGGTCACTGCTCTTATCAAGGCATTCAGGTAGAGCAAGTTAGTTACATGGGGAGTCAAGGAAGACCAATCAATTTCTCCAACAACCAATTTTCACAAGGTTGGAGGAATAACCAGAACCAAAATTTTGGGTGGAAGCAACATCAACAGTATCCCTCAAAGCTGGAAGAGACACTAGAAAAGTTCATGCAAACTTCCCTCTCCCATCAGAAGACTACAGAAGTTGCAATCATAAACTTGGAGATTCAAGTAGGGCAATTGGCCAAGAAATTTTCTAAACAGCAAGAAGGTCAATTTTCAGCCAACACACAGACAAATCCCAAGGAACAATGCAAGTCAATCTCTACCATAAGTGGTAAGGTAGTAGGAAGGGGGATTGGTGATAACCTTGTTGTAGATGAGGAAGTTTTAGAGGAGAAAGAAAAGGAGAATGATGAAGAAAAAAATGAGAATGAGGGAGAAGAGGAACAAAAAAAATAGTGAGTCTGTAAATATAGAAAAAATAAAGAAAAAGAAAAAGAGTGACAATAGAAAGAGTGAGAAAAAGAGGGAGAAGAGAGAGACACAGGTACCTCAGCTGAAGAGTTTACCATACCCTAAAAATCCCACCATGAAAGACAGAGAAAGTCAGTTTGCAAGATTCATGGATATCTTCAAGAGGCTGCAAATCAACATTCCATTTGTGGAGGCTATGGAGAAAATGCCAACATATGCCAAGTTCTTGAAAGAGCTCCTAACCAAGAGAGGAGATTTACTGATGAGACAGTGGAGCTAGAGGCAGGATGCAGTGCCATAATTCAGAAGTCATTGCCTCATAAATCTAAAGATCCTGGAAGTTTAACTATACTAGTCACAATCGGGGCACTACCGGTGGGGAAGGCACTACTTGACTTAGGTGCCAGTATTAATTTGATGCCCCTATCCATGCTGAAGAGGATTAGAGATCTAGAAGTGAAGCCTACAAGGATGACACTACAATTGGTTGATAGATCAATGAAGTATCCATATGGGGTAGCAGAAGATGTGTTGGTGAGGGTAGACAAATTTATGTTCCCAGTTGACTTTGTGGTGATGGATATAGAGGAAGATGTTGAAGTTCCTCTCATACTTGGAAGACCCTTCATGAAGATTGCAAAAGTCATCATTGATGTTGATGATGAAAAATTGAAGGTAAGGGTACAAGACGATGAGATAAATTTTAATGTCTTTGAAGCGATGAAACACCCCAAAGACAAGCACTAATGTCTCAGGGTGGATGTAGTGGATGATGTGACACCCCTAATTACTACTAAGAATGTCACATGTGTTGCACGTGACAAACGGGAATATTATACAAGTCGGTAAAAATGTGGAATTATTTATTTTTTTAAAAAATAGATTAGTAGCCATCAACCTACTATATTTCTAGTTCCATTTTAAGTGCTATGAAGTATTCTTTCCTTACTTGTAAAATCTATTTTTTTTTAAAAGCGTTGAAGCTTTGCTACGTTGTATACACATACATTCATTTAACATAACATCATGTGTAGGAAATAAACAGTGCATTAATTACAAACATAAACCATTGTACGCATGAAGCTTACAGACCATAATATATAAACATGAGTTCCGGAAGTGAAATAAATAATCAAAGTGACCTCAATACAAAAATACAAAAGGGAGATCACAAGACTCAGAGCTGATCACAACTAGATTCAAGGTACAACTACTCTACTCCTCGTCGCTCGGCAGAGAGGGATCCTCCTCATCTGACAAGTCGTCAATGATGATCATCCCCATTGCATCTGAAAGAGGGCGATCTCGTGCATCAGAACGTAAGGAACGGGAACCGGATTCCTCTGAAGCGGGTGAGTATCGCGGGGAATCCAAACCGATGAGATCTGCTACATGTGACGAACGGGATGCCACCGAAGATGCCTGGCGATGACGGGACCGACGAAAAATAGTATAGCGCATGAAGTTTGGCTGCGTCTGAAACTCTAGCGTCAACGGAACAACAAAATCGATCTCTAGCAGCAAAGGGAGGTCGGGGTGAGTAATGATAATGCGAACCTCACCAGTGAAGACACACCTCCTAGGTGTGTCCGTCACCCTCCATGTTCCCCTCAACATCCATCGAAGCTCTACTCGCGTAGAAGTTATGTTGCGGGTCTTCGATGCCAGCTGACGTGGTAAAAGAAAAGGTACAACTAAACAACAAGCAAATAGCAAACAAAGGAAGGGTGAGAACACATCGCATGAACTCACGTGATATAGGATATAGTGTCTAGAGCACATACACAAGGAAAATTCACACAATTCAACCAAACAAGCACATACACACGTCGTCGTCATGATGCACATAGCCTATTGCATACTTTGCAATCATGACACTATTTATGATGCATGAGGGCCCGAGGAAATCACCACCATAGTGCACACAACAATTGCTCGACCTATATGTACAACGTATCAGGAGTTAGAGTCTGTACTAGCATCGGTACAAAGAGCCTTGCTGATATTTTCTTTTGGCCAAATTTTCTTTTACAACTTCCAGACAATCTCAACTGACCCCGAAACCTTGAGAGCGACAGGAATAGTCAAGTTTGATCCCCATGAACTCGACAGTAGGGAGCTAGCCTACGTCTCTTGATGTGCAATTTGGAACTCGACTATCCTCAGGGCTGGCGTCCCATTTCAGGACACATTGGAGTTCTTTGCAAAATCCAGTGCACCCTTCCCAACCAGTTTCACACAGTACCAATCGTGTCAATGCTATATTAGGTCGTAAGGTTTTCAACCTTGAATATCATCAATGCTTTATGATGCATGTCACACATCTAATGCTTCTCAGCATACACATCCTTACAGGAAAAGCCCATTGAATCATTCCACGTAACCACTCCCTGATAAATCCACTTTAGTTGTAGATTTATAGGTTTATTTTAGGTAGTTTCTAGTTGTTTAGTTGATAATTTTGTAAATTTGTAGTTAAAATTGTACATAATTGAGTTTGTTTGTGTTTTAGATGATTGTAGTAAATAATAGTATTTTTGTTCTAATTTTTCATTGATTTGGTGTTTTTAAAGGTATTATTTGAAAAAGAAGAAAAAGAGTTTGAAGAGAAGCAATTTTGAAGTCATTGGAAAGATCAAACAATGAAAGTTGAGCCAAAGGAGGTGCAAATTGAGAGATTTACATTCTGCTAGAATCGTGTGAGGACAAGCTGAAGGTGTGTGAGGACACGAAACTGGCAGAAGCTACTGGATCTAAATTTACTCTCTGCCAGAATCGTGTGAGGACATGAAAGATCTGCGTGAGGACACGAAGTTGACAGAAACATTATAAATAGATCTGTTTAGATTTTTAGCGGGGGACTTTTCAATTTTTCAGATTTCTCATTTCTTCCACCCCAATTTTCTCTGTTTTTCCCTCTTTCTCCTGAAGATCAAAACCAAGTGGAAGCTAGGGTTCTTGATTCAATGGAGTTTCTCATTGAGTTTGCATTTCTCTTCTCTTTCTTCTTCTCCTTTGTAATGGATTGCTAGATTTTCTTAGGTTAGGAGTTGATGGAACTTGATCTGTATTTTGTGTAAGGAATTCACTCATTCAATTCAATTTTCGTTTTCAATTCAATTGCTTCCTTCTGCTTTTAATGCTTCATTTGAATTGGCCACTCAATTGCATGAACTAAAAGCTCTTCTCACAATTGGAAAATTGGGGAAAAGCTTGGATCTGAAGCAAGCAACATAGAAGATTGATTGCCTAGGAATAGGAATCGTTTTTTATGTGATCTTTAGCAATTCTTGATGATAATGCATGTCTCAATTAGATTCACCTAAGGAATTAGGGTATTTAGTTGAAGACATAGGGTTAATCTACCAAGGAATTGGATTTTAACTAGATTTGTGAATTGGATCATTGAATCATCTTTAATAATTGAATTGAATGATGTGAATACTTGCATGAAAGGAAGATTGAGTGAAATCAATCCTAACCATTTTATAAAAATTCGTATTCCAAACTTACTGCAATTTTGTGAATTGTTCAATACTTAATATAGCTTTCTGGTTTAGTTTCTGGTTTAATTTTTCTGCACTAGTCTTTAGGTCATTGAACACAATTGATTTCTCCCTATTCAACTAGTTAATTTCTCTGTTAATTGGTACTTGATCCATCAATCTCTGTGGGACGATACTCTACTCTCATTACTCCCCGTGGCACGACTCTGATTCAATGTCTTTCCTTCACAAGGAGAACCAAACCCCATCTCGGGTTTATCCGCACTCTCTCTCACTAAGCTTCTCAAGTCTTATGCAAGAAGAGTGTGTTTGTTATAAGCTTTTAGGGTAAATTGTATTCATTCGTCTTTAAAACCAATGATCACTTTTCACAAGTCCTATAGCTTACTAAGGCTTATGGGTGTGTTTTTATGAATAGCACTACACATCTTAATTCATCTTGTGTGCATGATTAGGGTTAAGTTTAATCCTTAATCATGGTTAATCTTCCTTAATTAGACTATAATTAAGGCTAATCCTTCTTAATTAAATCTTAATCTTTACTTAAGATCCTAATTAACTCTTAATCTCTTCCTTAGTTCGAAATCAAAGAAATACCTTCCGGTCAAGACTAAGATTTGATAACAAGAACTATCTTGTAAAATAGATTCAAGTGTTAATACAAAATGAAACTACCAATATCAAATGAAAGTAAAATACAGAAATTAAACGAAATACATCGGAGTTCGAAGACTACGTTCAATCCCAGATGAGGAGGTTAGCCACTCATGGTAGAGGGCAACCCACAAAATCTAGTGGAAGAGATGGAAGACGAAACCCTAGCAGAGCTCCGCAGAGGAAACTTGGAGAAGAGGAATTGTAAGAATCCTCGAAGTGGCTCGCTCTGCCTTCACTTAAACGCGTCCAGCAAGTTGGCAGGGATGCGCGCGCTCAAGCGCACCAAGTGGGTGCTTGAGCGCCCCATTGCGTGGCCAGAAAGGAGTAGCGCGCTTGAGCGCACATTCGGGTGCTCAAGCGCGCAAACTTGCTGCCAAAGCCTCCTTTTCTTCTCTTCATAATCCATTTGTTGCTTAGTTTTCCTTCCAAGTCTTATACCTACAACAAAATATATATATTACTCTTCAAAATAACATCAAAACTCCAATTTAAACTAAGAACAAAAGAGAACTAAAAATAAAGCAATAAAGGGACAATTAGGGGCAAAATTAAGAACAATTATCATCCCAAAGTGTTAAAATTATACCTAAAAACTACTAATTCTACGCACTTATCAACCGGCCTCTCACCTCCACCGTCACCTGCTCCCTTTACACGTTTGTGTCGCACCTCACACGTCCCGATCGTTTGCACCACAATCGTACACGTCGCGTTGCTCGTCAGCAAACTCGACAGCATCGTCGTGCCTAGATCGTCTGCACCACAGCCATGTCACTCGTCAGCAGCACCGTCGCGCCCCGCTCTTCCTGCCTCAGCCGCGTCGCGCCCAGAATTTCCTTCTCCTGCTGATACTTCTCAAAATGTTCTTTTTTACTAAAACCCTAAACCCTAAACTCGACTCCCCAGTGAGGGCGGGGATAGGTGTTAATTTTTTAAACCCGACGGGGGTGGGGACAATTACAGTAAGTCGGGAGTGGGGGACAAAATCCGCTCTGCCCCATTGCCATGCCTACTTCATAGTCAATTTATCTGTCTTCATTCGTAATTTCAATTTAAGGACTTCAATCTAACGTAATATGAAATCTCTAATTAATTGTGTGGATTTGGGTAAATGAATGAATTGTTTTGTGAATATTTTAACTAAAAATATGATATTAAAGATATTGAATATAATATTAGTATAATTGGTATTTTGATATTAAATTGAGTGAAGGTGATTTAACTTCGTTTACTATGACATAAAAAAGAAATTAAATGACAAATAATGTGAATTTTAATTACTACATGGTAAGAATGAAAGGATAAGTTATTGTAAGAATTAGTAAATGATTGAGAAAATGAAAGAGTGTAAGATTGAATTGGTGACACCTAGAATAAAATGTTGAGATAGCAAAAATAGTGTAAAAATGACAATGTAATAACTTCCGACTTGATTTTAATATATTATAATAGATAATAGAAGTGGAAAATGGAATATTATGATCTGAATTTTGTAGCAAAGCTCCTCCAAATCTGTCCCATATTGAAAATTCGCATACTACTTATCACGACCAACCCAACATTTCTCTCGGCCTAAAATTAATTTTACGATGAACCCCTTTTAAATGAATAAAATAATTTATTAAATATTATAATATAATTTAATCTTTTTTAATTTGGGACGTTGATCTTAAATAAGATTATATTAATTTTAGTTTGAAGAAACTTATTTCTGGTGAAGCAACAACCAATAGAATTGTTTGTATTATTCTATAAACAATTAATGTCTTTAGAAAAGAATCAAGTCTTTTTACATAATTAAGTATATCGTGTGTTATTTTTTACTTGTATAATTTCTTTTAAAACTTTCAATTTTTTTAAAGAATGTAATCTATTAATACCGTAGTTAGCTATCATTATGTTTTAATGATTTTTCAATGTTGAAACATTATCTTTTAAACAATGTTAGTGTAAAAAAGTTTTACACTGATATCCAATGATGTGTTGCCACGTCAATTTATGTATATGACACCTCATATATTTTAAATTCATTAATAGAAATGTCAATACATCATTGGATGACAGTGTAAAATATTTTTACACGGACGATGTATAGTTATTAAATTCATATGATTATATCATAAGTTAATATTATTATAAAAATTTAGTAATATATGTAAAAATGAACATCATCTGCAACCCAATGTCAAGGACTACCATTACAATGTTTTAAAAGTATAAGGATATAAAACAAAAGCTTTAAAAGTCAGGGATAAAAACTAAAGTTGACAAAAAATACTAGGACGAAAAATATATTTTATCCAATTAAAAAACATAATAATTTTTAAGATAAAATATATTTAGTTTTAATTTACTTTTCTTACAATTCCATTATTTTATAAAAATAATTACTCTAATATTTAAATTATATATGAAAATTAAAAAATCGTGTTACCATGCAACAAGGTCAATAGATCTATTTGTGTTAATATGATTTTAAAAACAATACTTGTGTTAATATTTATAAATCATGTAACAATATTCTATTTTGGTTTTTTTGTTTTATTTTTCTTCATTCTATAAAATTTTTGTGATACTGTTTTTCAATGTTTCTTTTTTCTAATGTCACTTTTTATTTGTAATTAATAAATTTCATATGGGCTTTAACTTGAAATGGATAAGTTGGATTTAGTGTCAAACATTTACAATTGTGGTCACAATTAAAAATCATTCATATACATATCAAGCAAGAGACATGTTAGATGATAAATTAACAAGATTTCTTCCCAGTTATTTGTATTTATTTATTTATTATTGGGATATAATTTTTTGTTCTTTTAGTCACCACATTAAATCTAAGTACTCAAAATAGATAAATATCTTATTTCTATATTAAAATAGTTTTAAAATGTAATACATGAAATAAACCTTTAATTTTACATCTATATGTAATATTGAATACGTACTGAATAAGATTACACGTCATATTAATATAGATTATTGAAAATAAATAAAAATATTATGACATAGGATAATAAGTCTCGTGCATCGCACGAGTTACATACTAGTTATTCTATAAACAATTAATGTCTTTAGAAAAGAATCAAGTCTTTTTACATAATTAAGTATATCGTGTGTTATTTTCTACTTGTATAATTTCTTTTAAAACTTTCAATTTTTTAAAGAATGTAATCTATTAATACCGTAGTTAGCTATCATTATGTTTTAATGATTTTTCAATGTTGAAACAATATCTTTTAAATTCTTATTGTTTAATATATAACTTTATTTTGCCTTTATTAAATAAAAACCAAAAATATTTTCATACAATTCAAATAGTTTAAATCTACTTTGAAGTGTAGTAATTGCTTGATATTATATATATAGATATATAAAATAATTAATACTAAATTATTTTTTAGGAGATTTTACGATTTCATTATCAATGATTTCATCAAATTGTTAATCATACAACACAAGTTGGAGAAAAGAGTAATGGGAGAGTGTAGAGATTTATATTGCAAAAGATAAAAAAGAACGATTTAATTAATTTCCTTCACTCGTTGAAAAAATAGAGAGATTGAGAGAGTAAGATATATTGACAATAACAATATAGCGCGCACAGAAGAAGAAAAGTCATAAAAAAAACAAATAAAGTAGGTCATGGGAATAATGATTAGAATCAACTATTAATAATTAATATTTATAAGAAGAGAGAGAATCGTAGATATATAGTGGCTGTGGATGGAGGGGCTATTTAATGGCTGTGCGTGTCTTAGAGAATAACATGTGCATTGTGATACGTGGCATAAGAAAGAAATCAATATATTTTTTTTGTCAAGGTTTTGCCTTTAAGAATTGGCATAGAGCACACAAAAATATATTTATTGTCTTTATTATTCTTCAAAAATTAATTTTAAAATGTATCCACTTACACATAAGTATATTAATTTAATCCTGCCGTCAAAAAAATATTAATTGAATCCAATTCACCAAAAAAATTAATTGAACCCAATGAAAAAAAATGCACGATACACAAGTTAGCCAATTAAAAACGGTATTTACCAAAGGATTGTGACTTAGTTGGCAACACAGACTGAGATTGTAGGAAGAGCCCACAAGTTCGATCCCTACTAAACACACTCATAGGGAGGGGTGAGGAGCCTTAACTGTAACTAAGTACCGAACCGGATTGCCCTTGGACCCCTGGTAATAGGGGATACCTGTGGTTAACACAAAAAAAATTAAAAACGTATTTTTTTTTCATCACATGTATATATCCTTCCCAATAGGCAATTATACTTGAAATGTGAATATCCACATCATGGGTGATGTTTTGTGAAAATAGATGAGTGGACATATTATCTAGTTTACCACATGATTTCGTGTGTTCTCATAGTCATGATATTTAAGATATTTCTTAATGGAGTGTTTGGTTTTATTTAGAAACTAGATTTAGACATGTGCGTTGCGTGGATTTGTGTGAATGAATAAATGATTTTACATAACAATATGATGTTAAGTATATTGAATATAATAAGGATTTAATATGTATATATACTGATAGTGTAAAAAAGTTTTACACGGTCACCCAATAATATGCTGCCACATCATTTATTGAGTTTAATAACACATGAGGTGTCATACTCATTAAATGGTGTGACAACACATCATTGGATGACCGTATAAAATTATTTTACACTATCCGTATCGGTGTATACTAATTAAACTTATATAATAATGGTATAATTAATATTAAATTGTGTAAAGGTTCTTTAGCTTCCTTTACTATAACATAAAAAAGAAATTAAATGGTAAATAATGTGAGTTTTAATTACTACATGGAGAGAGTATATGGATAAATTATTGTAACAATTAGTAAATGATTGGAAAAATGAAAGGGTGGAAGATTAATTGATATTAGGTGTCTAAACGTTTACACTTATACCACTTAATAATTTTTCTCTAGAATATCAAATTGGATAATTCAACCTTCGAATCGTGTGATGTTATCTTCATACATGTATATAAAATTTTAGATAATTTAGACATTAGTAACTATGTTACCAAATAGTGAATATCTATTCATATTTTGAATAAATGTCTTACGTTAAAAATAAGTAATGCGATTAAGTATCAATTAGTTTTTTATGTGTATGAAATTTTATAAAAAAAATGTTCAATCTAATGGTTGGATTGTCAAATTTTGCATTCTAGAAAAAGTTTTTAAGTGTTATGAGTGTAAAAGTTTGACACATATATTAATTGATACCATGTCTCTATATATAATCATTATAAGTTAAAATAGATTAAAATTCATGTCATTTTTACTGACTGGAGGTAATTTATAAAGCGTGTTTGGTAAAATTAGCTAAAAAACTAGCTAAAAGTTAAAAAATTAGCTTATTTGATTCAAAGTATTTGGTAAAACAAATTAACTGAAAATGGTAAAATAATGACATTTAAGGATATTATTAATTATTAAATGATGATAAGTGAGAGTTATTGAGTGATGAGTTTGTAATAATATTCCAGGTTGTAGCATAAAAGGAGATTTGTTTTAAGAAAGCTAGCTACTTCAGGTAGTAGCTACCCAAAAAAGCTATCTTATCACACATTGACGAAATGATTTCAACTACTAATTTTCACTTTCATCTAGTTGAAATGTCTTACGAAATACATTCTTAGTCATTTAATAGTTTATTAGGGGTTATCTAATATACACAAGTAAAAAAATTGTGTAACATTACACATATAAATTATAACCATTAGATATAATATATATTTATTCAACGGTTCAGATTAAAAATTGAAAATCGGTAACCCATCCCCATCTACACCTTGCCAAACTTTCACCTGCCTCAGTAACTCAGTCCTGCTGCACGCCATCGCCACCCCACCGCAGCCATTGGATCGCTCGTTCATTGGAATCAATAACCAGAGCACCTCCTTCAAGTTTGTCTCATATGCAAACATCCTTTGGTATGTTGCATTGCGCCGCCGCACCGCCGCGAGGGTCATCCGCCGGCGCCTTAATGTTTCCCGGAGTCACCAACATTTGTGTGCATGGCTCCAACAGAAAAATGAAATTGATGTTGGCGCAGAGGAGGTCTTCCATGGGGTCGATGAAGCCGAACCACATTTTGCCATCGGTGTGGCAGTGAGTTTGGAAGAGGGGAGGGTGGCACTGGATGGAGCGGGAGACCTTGCAACCACGAGGAAAGCCGAGCTCGTGGTGGAGCTTGCCGATGTCGTGGAGGTGAGAACATGCTCTGCTTGGTTGGAGAGGAATTGTTTGGAGCGAGTCACGAACATTAAGAGGATGTCACGTTCAACTATGAGCTCCAACTCGAGGATCAGTTGGATTCGATTTGTTTGTGGTTTGGTTTGTGGCTGTCTTTAGTTTTGCATTTTTTCTTAAGAGTTTTGGTGAGTTTTAATCATGAACAGGAGGAAGGAAGGAGGTGGAAAATGCCGTTGTTATTCCCAGAACCCCATGAAGGAAGGGTGGTCCAACAAAACAGAATTATCAAGAATGTCAAAAAAAAAACTAAAACCGGATAAACCTCCTATTATCGGTCAAAAGGACTTGTGTACATGTTCACAAGTTAAATACTTGTGCATGTTAGAACGACCCAATTTATTATTAACATTATATTTTAAATTCTAAATATATGATGTAATGTTATTAATTTGCATTAAAATTTTTTTTGGTCCCTCCAAACATTTTGTTGAAGTTCTGTCACCGGTGACAATTACGATAAAATTTCAATGTGGCAAAAATAATGTACAAATAAAAATGTAATAACTTGCCACTCAATTTTAATATATTAGTAGATTTTCTTTTTGATGCTTTATCTAATGTTGATGTTTTCTTTATTATCATCCACAAACTTTTCTGTCCGTTCTTAGTTTTTTGCGTTGTTTCTATTTCTCTACATTTGTCTCTAATACTCTGTTTGTTTTGACAGAGATAGCCGAGAGAGAGATCAGTGAGAGAGAGATACGGCAGAGAGTCCATAGCCACCCTCGTTTGGTACAAGGTAAAATGCGTAGAGAGAAAAGAATACCGTGTGGGTCCCATATAAAATTCAATCTCCTCAACCAAGAGGAGAAAAAGGGAGATAGATGATCAGCCATCAGAGCCATGACTGAAATACCCTTCAGCAAAGTCACCGCCCACTGCCCGCTAGTTCACAAGACCACTGCACTCCACCGGAAAACAACATCACTGTCTGAAGGTTTCCTTTACTCTGAGCAACTAAAGGCGTCCCTTGTTAGTTGCTGAAACTTCACATATATGAAATCAACCAAAAGATCAGAAGGCAACAGTACTCCTATTTGCTTGATTGGATGCTAGTGTCTCATTCATTTGTTATAATTCTCCAAACATAAATTCATCAAAATTCAATATACAAGTCAATTCCAACGGCACCTGGGCTTACATATTATGCAACTAAATAACAACAAATTAATGTTAGTAGTATGTATTTTGTGAAATCATTGTGCCCACATTTTAATCGATTACAACCCTCTCATAATCGATTATAATGTGTTAAATAGGTCCTGGGAGTGAAAAAATAGATTTCATAGGTGCCGCTTGTGAAAAAATCGATTTCATTCCTCTCAAAATTGATCAAAATCGATTATTATTGACAAAAATGAATAATTAATGTTTTTTTATTTCAAGGGAAGTTTAGTATTTTCATCTTTTTACACATCTCTCTTATTTCTCCACAGCCAAACAACTATCATAATTAATTTCTCTTCTATCTCTCTCCTATTTCTCTAATACCAAACAACCTCTATTTCTACTTTATTTTTCTACTATTTCTCTCTTTCCCATCTCTCTCTTTCCTATTTCTCTCTTTAAACCAAACATAGGATAATAGTTGACTCCGCAATTTGTATTCTATCTTAGGTCTTGATGTATGTAATTTTAATGGAAACATAAATTTTGACACTAAAGTGGGTGTGGAAATTATAGGGATAGATATATAAAGAAAAAATAAATAAAATAAAAAATTGAAAAAATATGATAATTGATGTGATAAAAATATAAGAGGGAGAAAAGAAAAAAAAAATAATGATGAATTTCAATCGTGATTTTGGAAATATATATCTCCAATTTCATCCATAGCCAAAAAAAACCACATGATATAAGAGAGCTGGGTTTTGAATATTGTTTGGATGGAATTTTCTTTGGTACTAGACGCAGAAATTTGTCTTTTTTCGTCAATCATGCATTGTGGTTAAAAGCTTTTCAATCTAAATCGTGCTTGAGCAAAATTATTGAAGTATTTTTCGATCAAATTGTGTACATCACGTTATGATAAGAGGTTGTAATAGGTGTTTGAAGCTGATAAAGTTGTATAATAAAGTTGATTTTAGTAGTCACTCCATTTTAGTAGTCATTGTATAACAAAGTTGATTTTCCAAATAGTAATAGTAGTGTTTGCAACTGATAAAGTTGTATTACATAATAGAGGTTTGGGCACTATGCCATGGTCACTCCATCATGTGTGTGTGACTTTTTTTTTAAAATTAATTTTACAGGAAGAGCAGTGGCTTTTCAAGAGGCGTCTCAAAGTATAGGGGTGTTGCAAGGTGATAATATATCCTAATGAATATGACAATAATTGGCTTCTGAATTGCTGCTAATGAAGATGAATCTCTAATACTTGGTGAATATTTTACAGGCACCACCATAATGGTAGATGGGAAGCAAGGATAGGAAGGGTTTTTGGAAACAAATACCTCTACCCTGGCACCTACAGTAAGTTAAATCTCCATAAGCCATCATGTTGAGAAAGCAAAAAAGACTAAAACATTCACACACACACACACCCACACTGACACAGATAATAAAGATGTAGTTATGCTTTTTAAATCATTAACCTATCAATAACATGTCATGTTAACCAATATAGGTACCCAAGAGGAAGCTGCTCGTGCTTATGATATAGCAGCCATTGAGTATAGAGGGATTCATGCTGTAACGAATTTTGATTTAAGTACTTACATAAAATGGTTTAAAGCCTAAAAGAGGAAGCACCCCATATACAAAACTTGAATCACAGACAGTATTGTTAGAGTCTCAAACAGTGGCTTCCCCACCTAACAGAACTCTGATAGAAGAATCAAAGTCCTTGGCACTTCACAACAGTATTTTCAGTAGAGATTACCTACATTTCCCTGAAAAGCAAGAAGTATTTGGAAACAAAACCTACCAATTCTCAAGCAATAAGTCATCTTCTCCCACTGCACTTGGCCTTCTTCTCCGCTCTTCTCTATTCCGAGAATTAGTTGAAAAGAACTCAAATGTGTCTGAAGATGAAACTGATGGGGAAGTCACAAAGGAGCAAAACCAACAGATAGCTAGTGATGATGAGCTTGGTGGAATCTTCTATCATGGCATTGGTGATATCCCATTTGTCAGTGATCCTAACAGATACAACTTAGAATTGCAAGAAAGAGACTTGCATTCAATATTTTGAACATAGATAGATGTCTATATTTTCAAAACAGTTATATGAAATACTGTTGGACAACTTTTATTTTTATTTTTTTTTTCTATTTGTCTATATCTCAGTTACTTCCAATTTTAGACAACAGAACAATGATAGAATAAAAGCAGAATTTTTTTTTTGTAAATTTATATCCCATAAGAACAAGTTGTTGTATCTGCAAAAGGGAAGGCTCCATTATTTATAGTTATAACAAGGATTATTCATCTTTTACTTGTTTGAAAGATTCATCAACACTGCACAATTATTTATACTAGCTATTGAAACTAACACAGTTATTATACACAATATCCTGAACTCTCATTGTCACAATATAAGAATTTAATTATATCATTGACATGAGCTCAATTCCACTGAAACACATGACAATGCAAATGAAGACAATAACCGTGATAGTTAGCCTCACCAGATTTAGTTAGAGTTGTTAGGTGTAGTATTATTAACCAATAGTTAGTTGGTTATTATATAGAAAGACAAATATTTTAGTCTCAGAATAGGTAAACTGCATACAAAGCACACCCTTACTAGACGCAATTACAAAAACAAAAGGAAGAGAGAACAAATAGAAACCATAAATACAAAGGAAAGAGAGATTTTTTGTTTTCAACCCAGAATACCCTTTTTTCTAAGCCATCCAAGTATCTGTGGACTGAAAGTGCTTCCCAATGCCACTCCTGCAACAATTCCACCTCCATACCCAATCAAAACAATTTTCCAGTCAAATTCAAGAAAAGATCCTGTGTCTTGGTCACCATCAGAGGCAGAAGGTGGAACAAATGAAGGCCCTGCATCATCTACACACTTCTTCAACAATTGATTGCCACACAATCCTTTGTTTCCCTCAAATGAATTACCTTCAAATGTAGAAAATTGTTTATTTTGTGGTATAGGTCCTGAGAGATTGTTAAAGGACACATTAAAGAACTCCAGAAAGGTGATTTGTGTCAGCTGTTGGGGAATGTTCCCTGACAGACTGTTGAGAGAGAGGTCCAATGCTTCAAGGTTTGAAAGCTTCCCTAAAGAGGATGGAATGCTGCCAGTGAGCATGTTATTGGACAAGTTGAGCAAAACAAGACCATTCAAGTCTCCCATGACATCTGGTATCTCTCCACTGATTCTGTTGCTGGAAAGATCAATGGCTATCAAGTTGTAAAATTGTTGAAGGCTTTTATAAACCATGACCAACCCTTTGTTAGACATTGTGAATGAATAACTATAACTTACATTCCAGTTATACCTTCCCAGCTTCCTAGGGGTCCAATTCTGCTCATACTGTAAGTGATCCATGTTGGAAGCTTTCATGGAGTTCAAATTCTGGATTATTTCTGCAGACAAACATCCAGAGAACTCATTGTGAGAAAGATCAATGATGTGAAGTTTGGGAAATGAGCATGTAATAGGGCACCCTATAGATCCATAGAATTGATTATTACGTAAAGCAATGACTTTCAACTCAGGAAGAGCTCCCAACCAGAAAGGAAATGAATCATTAATCTGGTTATGGCTGACATCCAGAACCTCTAGCATTCTACAGTTGACCAATGCTCTTGGCAGCTGACCCTGCAGACTGTTGTTTCTCAAATCAATCATTTTCAGGGAACTTGTTATCATATATGTTTGAGGAATGAGGCCAGACAACTTGTTTCCTTGTAGCATCAAAATTTGTAGGGATTGGCTAAAACTTCCCAAACATGAGGGAATCGTGCCACTCAAACTGTTATATGATAAATCAAGATGCTCAAGAAATTCCAAATTGCAGATAGATGGGGATATTTTTCCTCTCAATGAATTATGGGAAATACTTAAGCGCCGAAGACTTGTTTTTCTCCATATCCAACTGGGGAATGAATTGACACTATTGTCTGACAAGTCAAGATGTGTCACCTCACCCAAGTCCTGGAAAAATTCTGGAAACTCAACCAAATTGCATGAAGATAGACCTAACACTTGAATTCGAGAAAGGGTTGCATTGGAAGAATTTTTTCCACTAACTAATGAAATGTTGTTGTAAGATAAATCAACATAAATTAGCTTTCGGGGCTTAAGAAACTTGTGAAGTTCTAATTCGCCCTGCAACAAATTACTGTCTAGTTCAAGAAGTTCTAGGTTCTCTAGTTGGAAAAGAGAGTCTAATATTTCACCCTTAAGATTATTCCCTCCAAGATCCAAGAAAGCTAAATTGGTTAGGTTCATTATCCAAGATGGAATTTCCCCACTTAAATTGCTATTAGGTATATCTAGTGCAGATAGTTGGGTGAGATTCACGAAACATGATGGGATCTTGGAGCCAATATTAGTAAGACCCAAAGCATTGATTTCTGAGAGCTTACAAATCCATGAGATGGTCTCACTCTCAATACTAAATTCATTGAAACCAACATCCAGGAAGTGTAATTTGGTAAGATTTGCCAAGTCTGAAGAAAGGCGACCCTTAAATTTGTTGTATCGAAGGCCCAAGTACTTAAGCTGAGTAAGGTTGCCGAGTGAAGAAGGAATAGAAACTTGTGCAATTAAAGATTTAAGCTTTCCAATGGATGCAGGTAGTGTACCATAGAAACTTGTGCCAGCGAGTTGTAACAAGCTAATGGGTGGACTTGAGTGAAAATCAGGAATATTACCTGTGAGGTCTTGGTTATATCCAACATCAATCTGTTTCAAGTTTGGAAGATGAAATATTCCAGCTGGAAATTCACCATATAAATCACAATGATAAAGATATAAGGTTTGCAAAGATGTAAGATTTGTGAGTATAACAGGTACATACGATGAAATGGTGACATAACGAAGACGAAGTATTTCAAGACTAGTTGAGTTTTGAATTAAGCTTCTCAGAGTGGATGTTTTGAGTCGCAATAGTTTGATTGGAAATGGATAAGCATATACATTTACAGTGCTTATGGATAGATCAAGAGACAGTAACTTGGACAAATGTGAAACTTGGTGTGGGATTTCACCAGAAATTTTGGTTTGAGAAAGGTTCAGATATCTTAGCTTTGAAAGCTCATCTATGGTGGATGGGATTTGAGAGTAATTGAAATCATTATCAGCAAGATTGAGCCTTTGAAGGTGTGGAAGGTGAAAGAGAGTGGTATTAGCATCCATTGAACCAAAGAGGTGGCTGCTACTAAGATCAACACCAATCACATGGCCTCTCTGCTCATCACATTCAATACCATCCCATGAGCAGCAATCCGTGCTTCCATTCCAAGATGCTGTTTTAGGATAACTCAAAGGATTATAAGATGCAAACTTACTGATGACAAAGCCTTTCTTGAATTGCAACAAGGCATGGCTTTCATCTTCATGACATTGCTTTGGCTGAATGGAAGGAAAACAGTGAGTAACTATGGAATAGAACAGTGAATAAAGGAAAAGGAATTGCACTGATAAAGCAAAAGACCACAGAAACCCCATTGTATCTTAATGGTTTTAAGCTGAATTGTTTAGATAAAAAGTGAGACACACTAGGTGGATTTTTTATACTAAAGGAATCCACTGCTTATTATACAGACACATCAATTCACACGCATTGACCTTCATAACAAGCTAGAACTCCCTTGCATTGAACAGGAAGCAACCCATGCAATTTCTGAGAAGAAAATGAGTGCCAAAAGCCAATGAAATTAGTGAACGTAAAATGCGGGAAATTAAAGTAATGTCTGAGGTGACATTGTTGTGACATTCCAAGCATTTTGGGTGAGAAGACTTACTATACAGTCTATTTATGGCGTTTGTCTAATGGTAAGGGTCTACTTACTGTTAACTTCAAGATGACTTCATAGTCAGTTTATATGTGTTCATTTGTAATTTCAATATAAGGACTTGAATCTAACGTAATACGATATCCCGTATTAATTCCCTGGCCAATACAATACAATGTTTTTTTTTTTTTAACCACGTATATCTCCTATTACCAGGGCGTCGAACCGGGAGCTCTTCTTACAATCTCAGCCTGCATTGCCAACTGAGCCACAACCCTTTAATGTCTATTTGATGCTTTATCTAATGTTGAGGTATACCTCCTTTAAAAAAGGTTGTAACTTACATCCGTATATTTAACCTATGATTACAAGTAGGCACGGCCCCTTTTCAGTAAATATAATTTTTAATATTTGCAGTTTGGTATTAAAATTAAATTTCACATCACCAAGTAAACGTTCATCACCGTGACCGCCCTGTCTTGTTGCGAGCTCCCCCACTGCTGCCAAGGTCCCCCTCTATTCTCACCGCACTGCCGTCGGAGACACGCACCACTGTGCATTCCGACTTAGTCACCGTCATTATCCCACCATTCTTACTCCCTTGTGCCGCATTTATCCTCTTCCCCTTCACCAGCACAACCATGTGTCCATTCAACCACCCACTCGTAAGGAAGGTGCAGTCGTACGATGAACTTTGCAAAAAGAGTCATGTTGGAAAAAAACCTTGCCACATCTGATTCGAGATGTTCAGGTTTATTCGAAAAAAAAATTAGACTCAATGTTTATTGGGAAGCTCATTCGCATTGCAGAATAAAAGTGTTGGCTGACTTGCTTTCAAAGTTTAGTAGCAGGGGATAAGAGTGCTCTGTTTTGTAAGTCCCCACCACTAGACGTGTTAGAGTTTGTCTCTTGATAGATGCTTTTAGTCTTTTAGCTTTTCTTTTATTTCCTTTGTACCAAAATAAAAAACGAATGATAACGAAAAAAAGGATGCTCTTATCATTTGAAATTTTCTACGATTTATTATAATATTTTATAATTTATATTATAAGTAGATGGCATTTCTCCGATAATGACGGTGACCATAGACGGCGGTGAATAATGGAGATCACTATGACCAAGGGACGGGGTCTTGATTTAGTATATACTACCCTCCTATTTTGAGTTTTGGTTTTTTCCTTTTTTATTTTATTATTGTATAAATTGCCGGTAAGGATTTCAAATATGATTGAATGGGGTAGTTTGGGAAGAAGGGTTGCAGGGAGAATAGAGGAGATAATGGCATCATCACTTTTACTGTTTGGTCCTCTGGAATAAAATAAAATATATGTTAAAAGCAATGACTTTGGCTTTAATAAAAATTCTCTTAATAACTCCAAGAATAATATCTAGAATGAAGAAGATGGATTCTCATAAATCACAATAACTATACGCAGTTCATTACACACATACATAATCACAACAGATTTGCTTTCTATCCCACGCACACACATACAAATTAAAAACACCAATCAACTAATGTGGGCAATACCAATGCAGTAAGTTAATGTTTAAAAAGCTCATAAAAGAAAAAAAAAAAAAAAAACATTGTAAAGATAGATTGGATACCTCCAGCTTTTGAAGCCATGAGCTATTCAGCAGCAGACTGCCATACAATAGGTAAGCTTGTTGAAGTAAAGGATGAAAAGATGTATGTGAATCTAAACAAATATCAACAATGCAACAAGCCTTTAGTATAGATGTACCATTTTTCCATTTGAAGGTTTAAATAGCGTCCACTTAGTCTAAATGTTTGCATCAGAAAAATGGTCTAATTGTTTATTTAGTGTTAATGTTACAACTTACAAACAGTTGCAACCATCATTTGGTAGTTGTTTGTTGCAATCAATTATGGGAAATTGTTCTCTGTCTATATGTTTATGGCAAGATAATGGAAAAAGATGTATAAGATTATATGATTAAATCATGCAAATGTCGTTTCTCATCACATGCTCAAAAGTATGCATTTTTTTTTTTTTTTTGTAATTTACATATTATGCATGTTTGCAATTTGACTGTTGTATTCCCCAAAAGGATAGGATTGTAAATAAATAAGATTGCGCAATATCTAGTTGCATTTCTAAAGAACTGCACTAGTTCAAGATATCTAACAAACCATACTTGTACAAGGTTTAAGTTCTGAAATGGCAAAACTAGCAAGCTTAAGGACCATTAATAAATAAATAGAAGCATATTTACTAGATAAAAGCAAAACCAGGACTTACCAAACATTGTAAGAGAAGATGAAGTGCAGTAATTGTCGTTGTTATATGCTTCTTTACAAAGTGCAATTTCTTAACGCCACAACATATTTCTTAAACCATTCTTTTACAACAAATATAATAGGGACTAATCAGAAATTTTAAAAACATTAGCTTTTTATGGGCATCTGAGAGACCTATCACAGATCTCAACGTTCAAGCGTTTTAAATTACATCTAACGGTTGTTATAGAAAGGATGTAACTTACATCCCTATTTTCAAGGTTGTATAATAGATTCCGCCTTTCTTTATTAACATCCGAGTATCTCTTTTTTCCGTTAATTCTAAAATTAAACCAATCTATTATAATAATATATAAAAACTGAGACGCAGACTATTGCGTTGACATATCAATTTTAAAATTACCACATACATCTAAATTTGTCACATTAAAAATAATATGAGGTGTCACTTCTATCTTTCATCTTTGCTTGCAATATCCACTTGAGAGACTAGCTACCAAAATCAAACTCTTACCCTTACACACACATAGCTAGGAACTTAATTACTTCATAACTCACTCTTACATAATCACCTTATTACTTCATAACTTACAAAATTTTTATTACTTGGTTAAGTTACAAAACATATATCATCCCCTCTCCCTCGTTAATTGTACTCCCAAAGACCAAAACATCATTTCTTTGTCATTTTGTACGTGGTTTGATTATTTACTTCTATTGATATCTTTGTCAATACTTTACAATCCCAAATGCTATTTTATATTAGACGGTTAATAGTGTGAACAATAATTTAATTATAAATTTAAAGAATACAAAATATTTTGAAAAATAATTATTTTGCCAAAAGAACAAATCATCCATGAAATTATTCTACTTTATAATCATTTCACTAACTTTTAGTTTTCATAAACTAATCAGTATTTGACAAAAAAAATGATAAACTAATTAGTATCAAAATCCTATTTTCATCATTATCATTATAAATTGTCAAATATACAAGAAAAATATAAAATATATATATAAATGAAAATAGATTATATATATAATATTATATCAATATTTAATATTATCTTCATCATTATTTCAACATTATTATATCTAGGGGTGTATTACGTAATCGGGTGGGTTGGATCGGGTTTGGGGTGACATCAAGTCCGAACCGATAGAATGGTGATGGGTTGTGTTGGTTCGGGTTTTGTATTTTTTTTGTGAGTAACCTGAACCAAACCAACCCGAATATGTTCGGGTTGGGTTGGGTTGGGTCATTGGGTCATTAACATTTTTCTTCTTTTTTTTTTAAAAAAGTGGAAGATGAAATTAAATTAAAATATAAAATGAAAAAAAGAAAAGAAATAGAGAAAAATAAATTGAGAGGAGTTTATGAAATAAGATTTGGAGAACCACATTTGCTTGTGTTGCCGCTGCGTCTATTTTTATTCTCTCCTTGCATGAAAATGAGAAAAGATTATAACTTTTTTTTTTTATGGTTTGGTTCGGGTTGGGTCTATCGAGTTCAACATAGGCAAACCTGAGACCCGAACCGAACAAGATCAGATTTGAAAGAAAATGTCCGATCCGAACCGAATACCCAAACCGGCCCGTTAAATATCTTCGGGTTGGGTTTGATCTGTCGGGTTCTCGGGTTGATTCGGACCTGCTTACACCCCTAACTATATCAAAATAATGGATAAATATTTTAATTAAAATAAATATAAATAAAGTATAAATCTCCAATAAAAATTTATATAATGCTTACTATGAATTTAATTTCCAAAATCAATTACCCTTACAACATTTCTCTTTAATTCTTCCTTCCAAAATTAAATGATTCAAATATATAATATCTTAAATTAAATAAATGTCGGCATACTAAAAGTCTTTTATATCATTGATCAACCACCACCTTTAAAATTATTAATATAAATATAAATATGGAACAATGAACTCCAACACACATTTTATCAACACATGAATCACCATTTTGTAGAGAACCTAAATATTTAGTCAATTGTTAATTGATAGTGAAAAAACAATAATTAATATCTAACAAATTATGCTATCGTCTTTTGTATTTGACATTGTAAATTTCAATTTCTTCATTTTAATTTGTGTCTAAGTATGAAATTTACTTTTAAACTTTTGGTTTAAATATGTTTTTAATCCCTATAAATATGGGTAATTTTGTTTGTAGTCCCTGTAATTTTTTTTTTGTTTTTCATCCCTACAAAATTTTTCGTTAGCCTTTTTGGTCACTGTTGTTAACTTTAAGCTAATGTGGCTAACAAAGTGCCACATCAGCTTGCCATATGTGTTGTTTCTGGTCAACTTAAATTTGTTTTTAATCCATATAAATATAGTCATTTTGTTTTTAGTCGCTATTTTTTATTTATTTTTCACCTCTTAATTTTTTTTTACCTCTATTTCATCCCCATCCGTGTCATTTTGCTTATACTGCATTGTTATACTTGAAGTTCTTGAACTCCTCTTGAGTTTAATAAAATAAATTCTTTATATGTTCAATTATTTGAAATTTCAATGCACTTGAATTCACTCCATAAAGGGGGAAAACATGTAACGACCTTTATTTTCACTACTAATTCTTTTTTTTTTGTTTATTGACTAACAAAATTTTCATTTGATTTATGTCTATTAACCTGTAATTATAATGAGATTTTTGCTGCCTAACAAAAAAGGCTTGTAATTGTAAATCAAATGAAATTTTTTTAAAAAAAAGAATTGCAAAGAAAAAAATGTCATTACAGGTTTTTTCCTATATATAGTGAATCCAAGTGTTTTGAAATTTCAAATAATTGAATACATAAATAATTTATTTTTTTAAACCCACAAGAAGTTCAAGAATTTCAAGTGTAATGATGCAGTGGAAGCAAAAGAACACCATGATGTTGGATGAGGATGAAGTTGAGGTAAAAAATAAAAAATAAATAAAATTGTAGGGACTAAAACAAAAAGTCATATTTATGGGGATTAAAAATAAATTTAAGTTGGACATAAATAACACGTACATGTGGCATGCTGATGTAGCACTCTGTTTGCCACATCAGCTAAAAGTTAACAGCAGGGACCAAAAAAGCTAACGGAAAATTATTTAGGGATGGAAAACCAAAATTTTTTTTTACAGGGATTAAAAACAAAATGACCTATAGGAAATAAAACCATGTTTAAGCCTAAACTTTTTAATTATTTAAAAAAGGTTACTTAGAAATGAGGATGACTTTTAATAAAAAAAACTTCTCTTTAAAGCTCTATTTGCAATCAAAGTGATATTCCAATGATAAGGTGTTTTTGGTTTAAACCACAGGTATCTTCCACGAGAGGCAATCTTGTTTGAGTTGGGAACATTTACATCATAATGTGGCTAATTCTTCCGGTTAAGATTTTTTCCATCTACAAAACTCGAACTTAAGAATATCATTAAATTAATTTAATAAATTAAAATATTATTTTAATTACATTTAACATAATAATATTTATTACGTTATTATTACTTAAAAATCACCAAATATGTCAATATCAAATTTAATTTAAAAATAACCGCGCGATGTATGAGTTAGGATTTAGTTGTATAAAAAATCTTCAAATTTTTAAATATTTTCACATTAGTTCTTTAACTTTCATCTTGTCATGTTGATCCCGATAAGGACTGATTTGATAGATGACATGAAGTTAAAAGATTACTTATGCAGTACTTATAGTTTAGGGATTAATGAAAAAGAAATGACGTATTCAAAGATAAAATTGAGGGTTAATTTATTCATTATTATCCGCAAACTTCTGTCCGTTAATTCTTAGTTTTTTGTGTTGTTTCTATTTTTCTACATTTGTCTCCAATAGTTGACCCCGCAATTTGCTTTCCATCATTAGGCCTTGTTGTATGTAATTTTATTGAAAACTAGTATGTTACCCGTCCGTTCGCACGGGTAAATTGATGGTATAGCTTATATCGTCCGTGCTTTACACGGGATAAAATATTAGTTATGATAAATATTTAAAACTTAATGGGTAATGAGAAAAACAATTTTATAATAATAATAATAACATAAAAAAATTAAAGTTTGATGAAAAGGGGGAGAAATAAAATGGCAGCTGCAAGACCGCCTCCAGTGGAGGATACTCGTGGTTCATATAAAAATATTCACTCTACTGAATAGAGAATAAAAATACTTAAGTAAACGCAAGTGAGAAAACGTAACATGTGTATTGGAGGAATAATTTTATGATAGGTTCTAAATAGATAAATAAAATAGATAAGAGAGATAATAAATGAAAATATTAATTAATAAAGTAGAGATAAACTATATATTAAAAAAAACTTTAAATTTAATGTAAATCAACATATTTATTGTATTTCTTAATGTGTGTTTTTATGTAATGAAATAGATAGACCGAAATGAATAATGGGAGAATCTGTTTTATTATTATTACTGTTATATAATAATAAGAAGAAGAACAAATAGAAATTAAAGTTTGATGAAAGGGAGAGAAAGAAAATGGAAGGATCAAGACTGTCTCCCGTGGAGGATACTCGTGGCTCGTATAAAAATATTCACTTTAATAAATAGAGAATAAAAATTCTTAAATAAATACAAGATAAGAGCGATACTAAGTGAAAACATTAATGAACAAAATAGAGATAAATTATATATTAAAAAAACTTTAAATTTAATGTAAATCAACACATTTATTGTATTTATTAATGTGTGTTTTTATATAACGAAATAGATAAAACGGAATGAATAATGAGAGAAAATGTTTTATTATAATAATAATAATAATAACAACAACAATAACATAAAAAAAGAAAATTAAAGTTTGATGAAAAGAGAGAAAAAAGAAAATGGCAGGAGCAAGACTGTCTCCCGTGGAGGATACTCGCGGTTCATATAAAAATATTCACTCTACTGAAAAGAAAATAAAAAAACTTAAATAAACACAAGTGAGAAAACATAACACGTGTATTGGAGGAATAATTTTAAGATAGATTCTAAATAGATAAATAGAACAGATAAGATAGATAATAAGTGCAAATATTAATTAATAAAGTAGAGATAAACCGGAATGAATAATGAGAGAATCTAATATAAATCAACATATTTATTGTATTTCTTAATGTGTGTTTTTATGTAATGAAATAGATAAACCGGAATGAATAATGGGAGAATCTAATAATAATAATAATAATAATAATAATAATAATAATAACAACAACAACAACAACAACCAATAGAAATTAAAGTTTGATGAAAGGGGGGAGAAAGAAAATGGCAGGAGCAAGACCGTATCCCGTGGAGGATACTCGTGGCTCGTATAAAAATATTCACTCTACTAAATAGAGAATAAAAATACTTAAATAAATGCAAGATAAGAGCGATAATAAGTGAAAACATTAATGAATAAAATAAAGGGATAAATGATACATTGAAAAAAAACACTTTAAATTTAATGTAAATCAACACATTTATTGTATTTGTTAATCTGTGTTTTTATGTAACGAAACAAATAAATAAGAATAAATAAGAAGAGAAAGTGTTTTGACACTACCTCCCATGGAGAATACTCGTGGTTCATAAAACAAATACAAAAGAGAGAATAAAAAAGCCTAAAAGATGCAAGTGATAAAACATGACACGTATACTGGAGGAACAATTTTAAGATAGATAAATATAATATATAAGAGAGATAATAATTGAAAACATTAATGAATAAAATATAAAGATAAATTATATATTGAAAAAACCGCCTCCCGTGAAGGATACCCGTTACCTAGTATAAAAAATTATTTTACTGAAGCGAAAATAGAAAACTAAGAAGAAACATAAGTGAGAAAACATAACACATGCATATACCAGGGAACAATTTTAAGATATATAGTAGAATAGATAAGGGAGATAATAAGTGAAAACATTAATGAATAGAATAGAGAGAAAATTTATTCACTGAAAAAAAATAATTAAATGTAAAATAACATATTTATTGTATTTTTTAATATGTGTTTTTATATACTGAAACACATAAATATGAACGAATAATGAGAGAAAGTGTTTAATGGAATATTAAAGAAAATTAAAGTTTGATAAAAAAAATATGATAGGAGCAGGACTACCTCCCGTGGAGGATACCTGTGGTTCTTAAGAAAATAATTTTTAAGATAAAGAGTAAATAGATAAATAGAATAGATAAGAGACTAATAAATAAAAACATTAATGAATAAAATAGAAAGATAAATGATATAATGAGGAAAAACACTTTAAATTTAATATAAATCAAAACATTTATTGTATTTCTTAATGTGCATTTTTATTTAATGAAACAGATAAATATGAATGGGCAATGAGAGAAGCAAGAATAGATAAGTGAGAAACATAACACATGCATATACCGGAGAACAATTTTAAGATATATAGTAAAATAAATAAGAGAGATAATAAGTAAAAACATTTATGAATAAAATAGAGAGAAAATGTATTCACTGAAAAAAACTTTTAATTAAATGTAAAATAACATATTTATTGTATTTTTAATATGTGTTTTTATATACTGAAACACATAAATATGAACGAATAATGAGAGAAAGTGTTTAATGGAATAATATTAAAGAAAATTAAAGTTTGATAAAAGGAAGAATATGACAGGAGTAGGATTACCTCCCGTGGAGGATACATATGGTTCATAAAATAATTTCTTTATTAGAGTGAGAATAAAAAGACTAAAATAACGTAAGTGAGTAAGTGTGACACATACAAAGAAAACAATTTTTAAGATAGAGAGTAAATAGATAAATAGAAATGATAAATAAAAATATTAATCAATAAAATAGAAATATAAATGATATAATAAGGAAAAACACTTTAAATTTAATATAAATCAAAACATTTATTGTGTTTCTCAATGCGTATTTTTATTTAATGAAACAGATAAATATGAACGGACAATTAGAGAAGTAATAAGGTCTTCTTTCAAAACATTTGTTGAGTAGGAATTTTTTTTCACAGGAACACGTGGTTGTTTGATATTTGAAGAGAAGAGGGAAAAGTAATTGGAAGCTTTTGGGCGGGAATTTTTTTACTAGAGGTTGACACGTGGCAAGGATGTAAACAGTTTTCTTAATAGTAAATAGATAAATAGAAATAGATTAGAGTGAGAATAAAAAGACTAAAATAACGTAAGTGAGTAAGTGTGACACGTACAAAGAAAATAATTTTTAAGATAGAGAATAAATAGATGAATAGAATAGATAAGAGACATGATAAATAAAAACATTACTTAATAAATAAAATAGAAAGATAAATGATATAATGAGAAACAACACTTTAAATTTAATATAAATCAAAACATTTATTGTGTTTCTCAATGCGTATTTTCATTTAATGAAACAAATAAATATGAACGGGCAATGAGAGAAGCAATAAGGTCTTCTTTCAAAACATTTGTTGCTTAGGAATTTTTTTTTCACATGAACACGTGGTTGTTTGATATTTAAAGAGAAGAAGGGAAAAGTAATTGGAAGCTTTTGGGCGGGAATTTTTTTTTTTCCGGAAGTTGACACGTGGCAAAGATGTAAACAATTTTCTTAAAATAGAAGAAAATATATTTTGACATTAAAATGGAGTATAATTACGGAGAGAGATAGAAAGAGAAAAACAAATAAAATGAGAGAAAATTGATACGATAAAAAAGATAAGAGAGAGAAAAAAAAGATACAAAATGAGTTGTAAGAAATAAGAGTATGAAAAAATAATGATGAATTTACATTTTGGATGAGAATTTCCATCTAAATTAATACCTCCAATTCCATGGAATTTTGAATATTGTTTGGAAGGAATTTCTTTGAGTAAACTAGCAAATTGGTCTCTGGCTTTTTCAGGGTCATGCAATTTAGTCCCTAAGAAATAGAAAATCCCAATATAGTCTCTGACTTTTTTTTTTCTTTCACTATAGTCCAACTGTGTGTTTCCCGTTAATTTTTTTACGACGTATCACGTTTAGTGGCACTCTCTCTCACTGTTTGTCATTATAGTGTCCACTATAACACAAAAATGATGTAGTTTTGTCAAATTTATAGCTTGAAAGGCTTCAACTCCAACTTCCCTATTTTCCCTTTTTCTCTCTTCTCCTCCTTTTTCATTGGAAGGTCTCAACTCCAATGACGTTATTTTTGTGCCCTGATAGCAAATAGTGTGATACAGTGTCACGAAACGTGACACGTCATAAAAAATTAACGGGAAACACACAGTTGGACTATAGTGAAAAAAAAAACAAGAAGTTAGAGACTATATTGAGATTTTTAATTTCTTAGGGACTAAACTGCATGACCCTAAAAAAGTCAGGGACTGATTTGCTAGTTTACTCAAATTTCTTTGGTATTAGGCGCAACAATTTGTCCTTCCTCGTCAATCATGCGTTAGTTAAAAACTTTTCAATCTAAATTGAGCTTGCGCAAAATTATTGAAAGTAATTTTCGATCAAGTGTGTAATTCACGTTAAGAAGCATACTATATTAACAACCTAAAATATTACCGGAAACTGTAAATTTATCACTCCAGTTTATTTTATACTTCCGAGTTTATCTTGTTTTTTTTGTCTTCCAAAAATATTTTAGATTAGGTGTGTGTATCTATCCAGGGACATATCCAGTGAGAAGGACAATTTTATATGAGAGTGAGAGGGTTTAATATTAATCATTAAATTAAAATATAAGGCTGAGATTAAAAAAGTTATTAAAACTAATCATGCGCCTCTCCCATGTTTTCTTTCTACATAGCTTGGTTTTATTCTTTTAGGTTTTTAGGTTTCCTTAAACCTTTCTTTTTTTTTTTCTTCGAAAGCACGTAACTCTCAGCAACAAGCACATAACTCTGAGCAACGAGTTCCTTTCAAATAATTGGCATTGGCACAAATATTGGCATTGGCACAGTTCGTAGCATTCAAATACGTATCCAAAACATAATTGGTATTGGCATCTCATCAGAAGCTGATAAGGCATGGATTAATAATCAATTTTGCAATTGAAACACAATCATATATTAAATTATGTGAGAATGAAAGGATTTAAATCCAGCCATTAGATTAGGATAAACGGTCCGGATTAAAACACCTTTTTAAATGAGTCATGTGACTCTTCTTAGGGCGCATTCACTATAGCTCCTTTAGATCCTTTTCATTTATCAATTTAAATTTCTCTGACTTTTAGTTTCTCATATGATAATCGGTGAAAGAAAAGCCAGAAAGAGAGGGGGAAATCAACAAAACACTAAATCAAGTGATTCATATTGGAGTACATAATCACACCAATTCATATTGGAGTATATAAATTTTAAAAATTAAGAAGTAAATATATATTGTCATTGAAAAGGGACCAAATTACACTAGTCTAAGTTACACCAAGTTTTACACCAAAGAATATGTGTGTGTGTCTGTACATATATGAGTCAGGATCTGTTGACACCAAGTGTCAAACTTATAGAGTTACATCACTTAATAACTTTTTGTAAAATTAAAATTTGACCAATCCAACCGTTGAATTGAAAGTTCTTATAAAGTAGATCAAGCTTATTAAATTTCATAAAAATCGAAAACTAATTGATACTTCATCAAACTAATTTATTTAACGTATAATATATTTTTAAAATATAAGTAAAAGCCCACTATTGGATAACATACTTACAAATGTCCAAATTATAAATTTGATATACATGATCATGAATGTAATCAGTGGCGGATCTTCAACTAAAAATTTGGGGGAGCCAAAATAATATTTCAGTATGTATATAAATTAAATATGTAGTATTATATATCTAAAATTTAAAGTATAATGTTAACACAAATATAGACCATAAATTATAAAAAATACTACCTCCGATCTTTTATATATATCCTCTTGAAAAAGTTTGTAAAATAAGAAACTTAATTAATATAGTTCATAAATTAGTATTGTTTTTTCATAATTACTTTTATAATTATTGAGATTCATTTTTTTGTCTTTCGACTAAATTTATTACCCCCCTCAGGTCCTATTTATAGGACAATGTAGACCCGATCACACATATTGAGAAAACATATTACAAGTAATTAATGCATTGATTTTTAAAAGAACTCTACAACATTCCAAATTTACCCATATTTAAAATTAAACTTCACTACCATCGTAATTGAGTCAATTTAAAACCTTTAATGGTCAACAAGAGTAAAGATGAGAAAAATATTTAATGCTTCTAAATTTGTGTGTTTTATCTTATAAATAGAACCATAGAAATTTCAAACATTGTCCCATGAATAGGACCATAAGGGGTATTTATTATTTGTTGACTACAAAAAACTATTTTTTTTTATGACTACAAAAAAACGTTGAATAAATAAGTGTATTTTTGTAAGAAAAATTGTAAAAAAATTAATTAATGTAGTAGACAATTTGGATGAGATCTTGTAAAATGGACCAAAACAAAGTACTTAAAAGCTCCAATAAAAAGGACTAAAGATGGTAATATTTAAACAAATAAAATTATCTCCAATTGAATAAATTTACTGAACATATCCTTAAAAAATATGACACCTCATATGTTATTAAACTCAATAATTAAATGATGTGACAACTAACGGTGTAAAACTTTTTTTACACTAACATTATATTCTAATTAAAACTTTATGAAAAATTCAACTACAAGTAATTGAAAATAAGTTTAATTAATATACATTGATAGTGTAAAAAAACTTTACACAATTATCTAATAATGTATTGCCACATCGTTTAATGAGTATAATTTTTTATACTAATAATATCCATTAAATCCATTGAAAATATTAATATTTTTAAATATTTATACATATATGTGTGTGTATGTATGTATTAAAAAGTTTGGGGGAGCCCTGGCTCCCCCTGTCACAAAGAAGATCCGCCCCTGAATGTAATATAATACAATTCAACAGTTAGATTGGTCAAATTCACATTTTACAAAAAGTTATTAAGTGGTGTAACTCTACAAGTTTGACACCTGATGTCAACGGATCTTACTCATATATATATATATATATATATATATATATATATATGAGTCAGGATCTGTTGACACCAGGTGTCAAACTTCAAGACTTACACCAATTAATAACTTTTTGTAGAATGTGAAATTGACCAATCTAACCGTTGAATCATATTACATTATCTTCATGATCATGCATATCAAATTTCAGATAATTTGGACATTCGTAGGTATGTTATCTAATAGTGGACTTTTACTTATATTTTAAAAATATATTATACGTTAAAATAAATTAGTTTGATGAAGTATCAATTAGCTTTCGATTTTTATGAAATTTTATAAGCTTGAATGCTTGATCTACTTTATAATAACTTTCAATTCAACGGTTGGATTGGTCAATTTCACATTCTACAAAAAGTTATTAATTGGTGTAAGTCTTGAAGTTTGACACCTGGTGTCAACGGATCTTGATTCTATATATATATATATATAAGGAGGGTTCAAATTACACCGGTGTAAGTTACACCAAGTGTTACACTGCTGAATAAATTTTTAACGAATCATTGTATTAAATAATCTGCCGTTTGATTGAAAGTTACTATCATATAGATCATACATTAAAATTTTACATTAATCCGAAATTATTTGATATGTCATTGAGATGTCTCAAGATTAACGTTATATATACATTTGAAATATATGAAAAATCCAATCATTTATTATCAAGTTATTAGTGTCAAAATTTTATGAAATTTGACATATATAATCATGATGATGAATGAACATAAGTCAACGGTTGGATTACTAAGAAACATATTCAATTTATAGTTATTAGCGGTATAATACTTGGTGTAACTTACACCAGTGTAATTTGAACCCTCTCTCTCTCTATATATATATATAGAGAGAGAGGGTTCAAATTACACCAGTGTAAATTACACCAAGTATTACACCGTTGAATAATTCTAAAATAAATAATTGTATTAAGCAATCCACCATTGGATTGAAAGTTACTATCATATAGATCACATATATATAATTTTATATTAATCCAAAATTATTTGATATGTCATTGAGATGTCTCAAGATTAACGTTATATATACATTTGAAATATATGAAAAAAAGCACCCATTTGATTTTCAATTTATTGATGTTCAAATTTGATGAAATTTGACACGAATAATCAGGATGATGAATGAATATAATTTAACGGTTGGATTACTAAAAATCACATTAAATCTAAAGTTATCAATGGTGTAAGACTTGGTGTAACTTATACTGGTGTAATTTGAACTCTCCTTATATATATATATATATATATATCATTGCCTTAATTAGGAATAATAAAAGAAAAGTGATACTAATAGCTACCTAAAAAATTAAGGGGGAGGAAAGTCAAATCTCTAGCGGTGTATACACCTACGGGAGACATGATAGGACGGGAGACATGATAGGAAGGAAAGTGAAAGATATTACTAGTGGTATGATAAAAAACAAAGAGAGAGAAAGAAAAACAATTCCAACTTACATTTACATTCTCTTACAACTTGTTCTTTAGATTTATTTTCTTTCTACATCTCTTTTTCTTTCTTATTATTATCACTTATCATATCTATCACTCTCTTTTCTTTTCTTTTTCTTTCTATCTCTCTCTTGCCCCCACCTCTTACACCACAAATCAGGGTGTACGTTAATAATTTTAAAGAGAAAGGTATAAGATAGATATCAAATTTGAGGTGTGAAAAACATAGGACGTTGCTTTTCTTTATTTATTATATTTTCTTTTTGTAGCCACCGAGTGGGATTCGAATTGGGTGCAATCGGTTTTTCATGAAGTCACTACAGTCATCAAATAATAGTCGTCCGATGAAGATCGGACGGTTCAGGTTCCAAGATGGGTTTTAAGTTAGATTTCAACATCTCGGAACCTGAACCGCCCGATCTTCATCGAACGACTATTACTTGATGACTGCAGTGACTTCGTGAAAAACCGACTGCACTCAATCCGGATTCCACCGAGTGTATCTTCCCATAGAGTAATCTCTTTAAATATGTAGATATAACTAAAGAAAGACTTAATTATTTATCAACTAGATAGTGACCCACACTTTGCCTGAATTTATTTTGATATATATATATATATATATATATCAAGGTATATAGAAGCATCAATGTTATAAAATATGAATATTACTTTCGTTGCATAAATGTCATAAATTATGAGGCACGAGTCATTAATTTTGGTCAAAGAAATTTTATGTAAGAACTACTGACGGATTTATATGTGTAATATGTTGGGTTAATTTTCAAATTCCGCATTCTATACGTTTTTTTCTTGTAAGATGTGCTCAGAATTGGAAAAAAAAATTCAGAACTACTACACGAAGTGGATTTTCCCATGGAAAAATAAACGAGAACAACATATGTTGAATTGGTTAGAAGAAAATATTTAATTGTGTTGATAATATTAAATATGAATAGAGTGTTATAGTCCATGAATGTTGTAACATCCCAAAGTTTGAAATCAAGGTTTTACGAAAATTAGAAGTGTAATAGGTTTTTATAAAAGAAAGTAGGAAAAATAGGGTTTAAAACTTAACAAGAAAGGGTAAGTCTGGAGCTTTGTCGCTCAAGCGAGAAAGCTCTCACTTGAACGAATCTATCAGTAAAAACAAGTATTTTGGTTACTGATATCCTCGCTTCGCTCAAGCGCAATTGGTCCAGAATCAGGGGGTTGCTCTCTATTTTGTTCTCGCTCAAGAGAGACAAAGACAGAGGGGGGAGTGGTTTTTCCTGAGCAATTGCTCTCAAGAGAGAACTTAAAGACAGGACCACTTAGGATTCCTCGCTCAAGCGAGAAAACGTTCACTTGAGCGAGAGATCGCAAATTCAGTTTTTAAAAGCTTCTAATGAGTCAATTGACTCATAACTTCTAAAATCCCTTTCTTCCACTTTCTTGCCCTAGATCCCCTTGTGGGAAGAAGAAGGAGGAGGAGTTTTGTTGGAGATTCCACCAAGTGAAGGAGACTCAAGACCTCATCTCATCCTCTTCCCCCTACCTTTGTGCTACCTTAAGGTGAGTGTAGTTCACTCACTCACTCCATTTTGTTTCTTCCCTTGAATGCCCCCTTACTAATCTTCCTATTCTATGTTGCTTGTATTTGCTTTGACATATGAGGTTGAATGCTTGAATGATTGAATGTTAGGGCTTTGGGGATAGTTAGGGTTTGAGGTAAAAGGAATATGAACTTTCTAAATCCATGCTTATTGCCACTATCCACATGTTAGAATCTTGAGAAATATATGTGATTTAAATTCATCCTTACAATGTGAAGTTGATGCACATAATGGTGTAAGAGGAAAAACTTATGGGTCTTTGGACCAAGAGGAAAATTGGTCTTTTAACCTAAGAGGAAACTATGTAAATTTAAAGATGAATGTTTGACTGTTAAATTAGAATGTGAGGTTAAAAGGTCGCAAGGGAGACATTCCTTATATGGATACTGAGCTCAGTCCAGGAAAGAGGAATAAGTGCTAAGACCTCACTAGTGTTAGGTAATACACCAAGAGGTTGTTTGATAATTAAACTGTCTTGATGTATCTTATTATTATATGACTCTTCCTTTGTGAATTTACATTTGTGTGAATCAATACATTGCTTGCATGATCACACTCACTGGGACTTTAGTCTCACCACACGTTTGTGGCTTATTCTAGATGTGCAAGGCTCTCAACTAGGTGCTTGACCAGGGAGTTCGGTAGCCTGTCAGTGGTCCATGCTTGAGTTTTATATTTTGATGTATTTAGACTTTTGTATAGGCAATATCATTGTATTCTTTTGGCGGGATATCATTGTACATGTGATGCCCTAAGGGTCATCTCACCTTGTTAGGACACATGTATGATAGTATCTCTCTTCCATGCTTATATTTATGGGTTCATTTCATGTTGAGCCACTTGTTGGAAACTTTTAATGTTGATGTATTTGTATATTGATGATTAACGCTTAAGTAATGTTGGAATACCTAAGAAATTGATGTGTAATGATTGTGTGTTTATACTCCTAATCACGCGAAATAATTTCATAAACTTGGGGATTTGTCTCAAACGAACATTTTTCCAAGTCAACAGAATTAGGACGTTACATTATGGTTTTGAAAGTCATGTTTGAAAAAATTATACTAATTAACGTTGGTTTAAAAAATCACGTTTGAACTATATTGTTATTTAATCATATAAGGTATGATATAAATATAATATATAGTGGAAGAAAACAATAATATATTAGATGGTGTTTGTGGTGATAAAAGTGAATCTCGAAAGGATTACTTCTAAACACTTTGATTCTACGATCAATCTGGGACTTAGAATCTGGTCAAAAGGATTCTTTTTAAAAAGTAGGTTTATAGTGTTTTCACTTTTAAGAATTCAAAATATCTCAATCTTGAGATTTCAGAATAGATTTATCCAAAGTTTAGTTAAGTAAAAATCAAATTTGAAGTATTAAAAGATAGAAAGAAAATAATTGTAGGAAAGTGAGAACAGAAAAATAAGAAGAAAGAAAGAAAGAAAGAAATGCAGGAAACGTAAATGCAGGAACAAAGTAAAGATAAAGAACAAAGAAGAACAATATAAAAATGTTTTCATTAATGAAAAAGTGGGTGGAATCACATACTTGATCTCCTTGTAATCAATTAGTCGCTAATAGAATAGACTTTAGGTGTTTCATAGTTTCAGTATCAATGATTGCCAACCTCTATTACATCATGAATTTGCCTATTTATAGATTTCTAAGGCCTAACGGCTAACTAATGTACATGAGACACATCAGCAGTCTTTATGTGTTGGCAGAATGCATGGCTGCCACGTCTTCTAACAAGTAGAAACTGCTTCTTCCTTTTGAACTTTTGCAAATGCTCCACTAGAATCCTGACATCTGTCTTGGACAATAGGCTTCCAATAACTGCCATTAACTGCTCCTCCTGACTATGGTTTCCTTCGAAACACTTCATAAACTTTCTCTAAGTCTTCAGTCTGCTTCTTTTTTATCACAATATAGCTTGTTCTTCGAGTTTTATTGTCCATCAAATCGAAAATTTCTCTTCATTAGACAAAGCTCTTCTTTCGATTTTTATATTTACTAAAATCGAAAGACATCTTTAGATCCTTCAAAACTTAGCCTTTCTGAATTTATTTGAACTTTAGGATCAAAGCTTCCTAAAAAATTTACCTCTCTTTAACATATGCCACGTAGCTAATCTCCATTGGTTGAACCAAAAGTCAAGCTTGACCACCGTCCACCGTCCATCTACCTCCATTAACACACTAATGTTAATTGGTTGGTTTTAGAGGCTCATTAATGATTCTTCTCCCTCTCACCCCTATAAATAGGGTCTCTATTCAGAACCTTCTCATTCCTCCCCACACTTCCTCATTCTTTCCTTACTTTAAAAAATGAAAAAGTTTCTTCCTTTGGCTATTACGTTTGACCTGATCTTTAATGATTTCATTTTTTATAAGGTCGACGTAATAGCTAAAGCTATAAGCTTTTTCAACCTCTTTTAAATACTTTCTTTTGGGTCGAACGTACTAGCCAATAATTATTCTTATTTTGTCTTCACTCCATCTTTCACTTTTCTTTGTTGATCCACAGGGCTTTTTACTTTCTTGCACGAAGCTCCTCCCCTAGTGGGTCAATCAAAGCTTGTGGAAGAGAAGGAGGAAGAAGAGGTCCGACAGGAGTCAAGTACATCCTGGAGTATAGGATAGTTTTATCCTTTATATTATAATTCATAGGATAGATTCTTCTTTTAACATGTACTTTCAGATTGTATTCGAACTCTATGTAATTCGAATTTCCTTTGTTCATGAATAAAAGAAACTATCTCTGTCTCTTCTAAATATTCAAAATATTCTATTTTCGAATTCGTATTACAATTCCTTTTCGAATCTTAATAAACTCAACTTTTACTAAGTTAATTTAGCCAATGATCATTCGAATTTTAATTTTTTCGAATCTTAATCAATTCGAATATCTATTGTTCTTTAGACTTAAAGATGTTGGCTTTCTCATAACTTAGTCATATTCCATCTTTCATCTTAACAATATTCTTTTGTCTACTCAAGAGCTTAAAATGAACCTTCTTCGATTGCAAAAAGACTTAAGACTCATGTAATTTGAAAGACTCAGAAATTGAATACCAACAGATGGAAAAAATAATTTTAACAAAAATATTATTTTGTGCTTATAATTATGCTTATGAAACTAATAGCACTAAATTTGATTTAGTACTACTTAAGAACAAAATAACATGTGTTAAATTTGATACTTGCATTAGAAATGATTTTGTTTGTTTCTTTATTTTTAAAATATGTAATTATAGAAAAAAATTGTTAATTATACTTGTTAGTTTGTTAGATATAAATTAATTAATTAAAATCAATAAATTATCATATGAAGTTATAAATAAAGAAACACTCTGATATTATTATTTTATTTGTGAATCTCTTGATAAATCAGTATATATTTTAGTTATTAGTTAATATTTGAACATAAAATATTAGAATTGACTTTTATTCAAAATAGAAATGCCACATTGAAGATAATGAATGACTAGTTAAAACATATGATAAATTCCTCAAAATTAAAGTGTGGTATTATAAACTAAGGAGTGAGGGGCACGACTTGACTAATTATACAACTAGGTGTCATAAAATCTAGTAGAATGAAGAGGTTTGAGATTCAATGTTCATATATTATGTACACTGACTTTATATGATTGCTCAAGAAATATTAAGTTTCCCTAGTAATAAATTGATAAAAGTACAATATATTATGAAATATTGATGGCATGCTGCCTAAGGAAGTAGCTAGAGTCAAGGGAGTTTGGACCACAAGACTAGTGCTAGGGCGCATGAAGGCCTTAAGCAAGGAGAGTTGACTTTCCTTAGTCAACATTAACCACATTAACCTTGGTCAAATATTTGCAATTTCCTTATTTTTAATTGTATTTTAATTACCTAAAATAGAGTGGCTACTAGTGATGGCTTCTAAGCTATAGTTTGATATTGGTGTGTATTTCATTTTTTCATGTATTTTCCTTCATCCTACTCTTAGTTGGGTGCTAATATTAGTGGTTTAAGTGGCTAAGAGTTTATCTTGCTACTTACCTTAGGAGTCTTGGGTTCAACGCTCAAGTTAGGAGATTTTTAATACCTTTGTATTTTCCTTCTAGCCTTGGCCGCCCCCTTCATCTATAAAAAGGGAGCCTCTCCACCCTTGTAAGGCTAATCACTCATTTTAATCAAATAGCTTTATGCTTTTGTTCTCCTCTTGAGAGTTGAGAAGGCTTAATGGTTCTTGCTCAAACCATGGTGATTCTTATCCAGCTCCGTTAGCCGGTAGCGAATCTGCACTGAGGCTAATCTACTGAAGGGGTTACCTTCAACAGCGGCGCCTATACCCATCTCTTTCCTTTCCATTTTCTCTTTTATTTCACTTCATTTTCTGCATTTTTCTGCACATTAAGGCCACGAACTACCTTGCTTAATTGGGTGTCTAACTGCTTCCTTTGCTCAATTCTAGATCTGTACCCGTACTGCTATCAATTGGTAATCGGAGCTTTGTTCATTGGGATCATTTGGAGGCATATTCATGCATTTTTGGGGCTGTTCTTGAGGTGCAGTAGGTGCAGAATTTTCTGTATTTTTTCACTTGTAATCCATCTCTTTTCATTGTAATTTTGGATTCTGAACCGTTCTCCAGGCCTGAGGTGCCTTACTGCTACTTTTAGCACTTGTTTCCTTGCTTGAATTGTTCGATTCTTGCTAGTATATGGGCTATTTTTGGTCGCGCATTACCCACCTTTTAGGTGTTTGATAAAATGCCTATTCTAATTTTTCATAACTTGTTCTTGAGTGATCTTGAATTTTAATTGCTTGTTTGTGGTGGATTGTGATAGGTGGGAGCATTGTTGCTTCCATTTTCCAAAGATCGTTCACCTACATTTTCTCCCCAATCCACTTTAATTCTTGTTAATCCCCATATTATTCATCCCTTTACTATTCCGCTTTTATTTTTCAGTCATTCTCATCCTTTTAATTTCTACTTCCCCTTTACATTTCTGCCGTTTAAATTTTTGTCCGCTCCATCCTTTTAATTTCTGCTCTTCCCCTTTACTTTCTTCCCTTTAATTTTTTGTCATCCCCATCCTTTTAATTTCAACTCTTCCCCTTTTAATCTCAGTGTTTAAAATCTTGATTTCTCTCTTGGAGATACCAAACCTACATCCAGATGCCTAACTAATTTGTTTCCCCTTCCCATAAACTCTAGAGTTATTACTATTATGGTGTGAAGAAGAATTTCCTATTTCTATTTGAAATGTGAACATATGTAAACATGGTCACAACTACAACATATAGATATAAGGTTTAAAGTTCTAGAATTTCCCTCATGGAATTCATGGATGAGGCTAAGTATTTGGGTGGCTGGGAGAACATCTATAGTTACTTGATAAATCCTTGGTTAGCTCTAGAGTTGTCTGCAAATCTACTTATTCTATTCATCTCCCATAGGACCTCAACTATAATTTCCCTCGCTTTCCTAAAAATTTCTAAAAAGTCCATGTTATTCCGCTACTTTGTTATCTTTAACTAAGATATTAGATTCACTTATTTTCTGTCTAAAAATTCTCTCAGGTGATTCCTAATTCCTTTCTACAAAACTACCCCTAATATGGCTTAATTGGGAACTTCCTGTCCTTACCTGGGTTGTGGGTAAATCTACACTACCTTATGCAATCTATACTAGATATCTTAACTTTCTTGATTAAGGTTCCTCTCCCTTGAGAGATTTATGGCTAAGGTTTCTCTCTACTAGTGGTAATAATTTGATTTGGGTGATTTTGGATGGTGAAACTACTGAGTTGGATTTCCGAGAAAATTTGGTTCATACCAACTATCCTGACTAAAAGCCTTTACCTAATTCTTCTCCCAAGTACTTCTCCGAGTCCTCGAGGTTAAAACCGATATGGTTAGACTGAAGGTATGGGTGAAGTGTTCTTATTCGATGATTTCTAGATTTTCAGGTTCTTAAGGCATCACTTCCTAATATCCTTAAGTATTTTCTAAAGGTAAAAAGAAAGAGCGAAGGTATTGTTTTCTCATGACACTTACCCACTCGGTAGGGTTAGAGATGTTACTAATGGTAAGTCCTAGGAGGGTACTAATATTAGATAATTGAAACCTCACTACCTTTACTAGGGATCTCTACCTTATTCATCTCCTAAACATGCCCCCAACTCCTTGAGGGTTACCAATTGATGGTGTAGTCCTCACCTAAGGGTTTCTAGAATGTCAGGGTCACAAGACACTGCCCCTAAGACTACTAGGTGTTCTCTAAACGTGAGATGAAAGGGTGAGGAGATGGTAGCCGCTATGACTACCTACCCGTCTGGTAGGGCATAAGGACCCTGTCCATATAATCCATGGATAAGGCAAAGAGTAAGGTGGCTGAAGGGATCATCACTTACTTGACAGTCTCCTGACTACCCTCAAGGTGGCCTATAGGGAATACACCTATTCTTACCTTATCTCAAAAGAAACCTCAATTCTCTAACCCTTCTAAGTTTATGTCTAAATGTCTATATGTCCCTGCTAAGTTTGCTGACTTTAGGTAAGGTCTTAAGCCTACTTAAGTTACAATCTTCTATACACTTTCTCAATGGTTTGGAATCCTCTTGGGTGCCTCTGCGACCTCTAGTTTACCCTAAGTAGAGTTTCTATCTTAACTTGGACTACAGTCCCGCATTCCTTCTAACGTGACCTCACAAGGGTTCGTCTCAAAAGAAACTTTAACTATGTGAGTTACCACCTAACAAGTACACACACATTCTAACATAATATGACATAAAATCACTCATACAAACCAATGCCACAAGAGATAGCAAATCACACAATACATTCAGATTATACAGTTTACACAATCAGAACTACTTTATAAGTCAAACAACAACCATCCTCTAAAAATAACGAATTAAACTTAACTAACTGCCTTAAGAGTGCCTAATGCTTACTAGGGCTCCAGGGTCACCTTCTCTAAGGCTCCTAAGGTAAGGGTTCCATTTTCAAAATTGACCTAAGTTACTCTCTTTCTAATACAAGAATGGGTGGCTGTAACTTTGTTAAGGAAGTACCCTAACTTCCGGACCAAAGCATCCTACTCATAAAACTGACCATAATCTCCATTTACAATACACACCATAGGAGTGATCAGTCCCTATAATGAGTATATGCGTTAGAAGATTATAATAAGTCACGGACAACTAACCTAACCACAGTCCAATTGGATTGAACTGCTCTAATACCAAAATGTAACGCCCTAATTTCTAAACTAAGAAATAATGCCCGTTGGAGACACTATCCCTGAAGTTCTTGAAATCATTTCGTCAAATTTTCGATATCGTCATACATTCGCTCAAACTTTCCAACGATTAGCTTAAGCAATTACAATGCAACATCAAAATCCCTAAATAAGAGTGAATCTTACTTAAACTTAGGGAAGAATCCACACTTGGAGAAGTGTGATTCAATGAACTAATACCGGAAATCCGGCAGAGTCTCCCCTAAAACCGGATAATTACCAAATTCAGCTTAACCTGAAATTCAGCAAAAACCAGCACATTCCCATATCATAACTATCATAGCACTAAAACTAAGCCTCAGTGGCCAACTCAGAAATAAATATACCTATATAATTTACATTAATACACCTCGGCAAATAATCGATTAAGCAATATACAAACACTTTGGGAAACTACTTCTATTAAACTAATCTTCCAGCTGAACTAAGACTCAGCTCCACCCTCAACGGAAGTACCTGCATCACTAAGATATATCCCCGAAACATGGGGTGAGATGATAATCCCAGTGAATACAACCACATGCATGAATGCAAGAAGCATATATCAATGACAATTAACAATTAAACAAACTTCTTAGAACATAATTCAAGTAAACAGATAGGTGAGACATACTGTGTGGGGAAAGTTAATTATTGACTAAATGTAACCATCATCATGATCATAACTAAAAACAAGTAAATGCACTAATGATGCAACTCACTGCTGTGCCCAGCAGGCATGAACTTATCACTTAAACTGGAGTTAGAACTGAGCTCAGACTACGGGAAATGTCTTTCCCGGGGACGTATCCCACCCATTACTGGACCGAAGTCAAGTTTTCACATAATTATTTAGTTTTCTTAACTCACAGCGCAAAGGCCGGCTTGAATTAACTCACGGTCGAAACCGGTAAACATAAATCGATAGCTAAACCAGAATTTCGAACATTTCGAGTGTTTCGAGACTTTTGCAAGTTCGTAACTTTCGTAACTTCGAAATTCAATAGCTTTACAATCGATCCAAGCATAATCTAATCAAACTCATTGCAAACATCATAATTCTATCCATTTTAATCTCATAGAAAGGGAAACAAAGGGTGGGGTGCATACATAGAGCATTTCGTAATCTCGCTACTTTCATAAGTTTCGCTATCCTAAGGTTTTCAACGAAAATCACCGATCAAACGACTCAATCATACACCACAATCAACAATCTAGCTACAATATACATATAGAAAGGGAATCAAGATAGTAGGGTTCATATAATGGGGAGAAATCAAAATCAAGGAAAAGTGAGAATGTGTGAGTTATACTCACCAAATCTTAGAAATTCAAGAGGAGAAAGAGGAGGTTGAAGCGATCCAATTGATGATCCTTGCTTCGATTCCCTTTCTAATCTCCAATTTGAGTTCCCTCTCTCTAAGCTCACTCTTCCTCTCTCTAGGTCGCGTGGAAGGAGAAGAAGAAAAATAGAATTTTTAGATTTTGCATGTCCGGGTATTTATACTGGACAGCTGGTAATCGATTACAGTCGTGCTGTAATCGATTACCAGAGGTAGAATTTACACTGGAAAACGTTTCTGGTAATCTGGTAATCGATTACAACCCTTGGTAATCGATTACCAAAAACTCAGCTCTCAGGTAATCGATTACCACCCTGTGAGTAATTGATTACACATAACCAACTCTCGGGTAATCGATTACAAAAATCCCTGTAGTCGATTACCAAAAACTCAGCTCTCAGGTAATCGATTACAGCCAGTGAGTAATCGATTACCTAAAAACTAGCTCTCGGGTAATTGATTACAGACTCCCTGTAATCGATTACAAGGACCCAAACTCTTCACTTTAACCTGAATGGAATTCTATCTTAGTTTCTATAATCCACTTTCACAACCTTTAATTTCTCAATTCACTTCCCCTTGTCAAAACCGGGATCACGACGGGACGGTGAAAAATAAGTATTGAAAAATCGTTTTCAATGGAGTCGCCACCAATATTTATTTTTGAGGGAAAATATCGGAAAAACCCTTTTAAAAAAAAATGGTCTTTGAAACCAGATTTGGATTCGGGAGCCGGTTATGTGTAGGGAAGGTATTAGCACCCTACGACATCCGTCCTAAGACGGTTACCTCTAATTAATTGTGCAAATTTAATAACTTTTGAAAAATATTTATTTTACCCCTTTTAAAAGAAATCTTTTGTTTTTATTTATTTACAAATTACATTTTTTATTTTTTAGATTATGGGAAAATTTAGAAAAAATATTTATTTGGGCTTGACGGGGTCGGTTCCCGCTCCTACGTATCCCCAGCTGCAATGGGGAAATCAAAGTCACGTAGTTCTGGAAGATTGATTTGTTTGATTGATTGAGAGTTTGGATTTTGAAAGAATTTTTAAAAGAATTTTATATTTGCTTTATTTTTGAATGAATTGGGTTTTTTTAAAAAAAGAATGCACTCTTGAAGGGTTTCTGTTAGCAAATGGCTATACAATGAACCCTCCTGATTCAAATAATATTAAATGATAGAATTGCTATTCATTTAACATCACTTGATCATTGAATGATTTTTATTTTGAAGCAAAATTTATTATCAATTGAGTTTTTATTTTAAATTCTTTTTATTTTTAGATATAACGTTATTGCTAGAAATACTAGTTTGTTTATTTTGAAAAATATATTTTTTACTATTTACAAGTATGTGGACTATTTTGTTAACAAATGGTTATACTCCATAGTCCCGTTAACGGTAGAAATGCTACTCGTTAACATTTTATTTTATTAAAATTACCCTTTTTTATTTTTAGAAATAATTTACAATATGCTAGGACTGTTTGTTAGCAAATGACTATACTCCATAGTCCTATATAATTTGGATAATACTAACGATAGAAATGCTATTCGATAATATCACCAAATTATTGCATCCATTTTAAATTTTATTACGAGAATTTTATTTAGTATTAAACATGATTAACATCTTTATAAAAGCATATAAGATTTATGGAATCATCCGAAATTTATTTAAACAAATATTTACACAATTTAAATCACCCAAATATTTACAGCAAATCATTTAAAAGTTTTTTTTTTTAAATCAAAGACTCAATTAAAAATTAGACAATCTAATAAAATATAATTGACCAACATTTAAAAAGAAAAGAAAAGTGAGGGGATCAGAGTTCTCAAAACTCTTCACGCCCCCTCAAATGCACACACACACAGAGCAGTAAAAAAACGGTTAAACCCTAGAGAGAGAAGAGGGGAAGAAGAAGGAAGACAGAAAGGGGGGAAGTGCGGCCTGAGAGAGCAGGCCACCCGGACGCGGCGGACCTGTGCGGTGGTGTGCCGCGACAGGCGCGCGACGATGACGAAGGTCTCGCAGCGGCAATGGCAGCGCGATCTGCAGGAGGGAGAAAGGTGATGGTTGCTCGCGGCAGTGGTCCAGGCTGTGGGGAAGCGATTGCTGCGAACTGGTGGTGGCTGCGCGCCGCGCGTTGACGGCGGTGGCTGAATAGCTGGCGACGGTGGGAATAGCTGACGGCGGTGGGGGCGCCGTTTAGCCACTATAACAGAGGGTGTCTCTCCGGCGGCGGTCCAGCAGTAGACGACGGAGACCAGAGGAGGCACGGCCGCAAGCCACGGTGGCTGGAAGTGGTGGTTCGCGGCACAACGGTGAGGATTAGTGGTGGTTGAACGGAGAAGATGATGGTGATAGCTGCAAGGAGTTGGCTGACTGCAGAGGGGCATGGCAAGGAAAACCGAGGCTTGGCAACGGTGGTGAGGCGGGGAAGAAGATGATGTCTGTGTGACGATGGTTGTCCAGGGACACGATGAGTACACCCAACAGAGGAGGCTGAACATTACAGGAGAGTTTTTTTTTATTTGTTATTGTCACTGCTATTATTTCCTTACAAAATGAGGGGGGGAAAATGAGGGACTGTTGCTGTTTGATTGGGCAAGAGTTAGCTCTAACAGAGTGAGATGTGGGGTTTGAGGAAGAGGGGGACAATGGTTGAGTTCTTTTTTGTTATTTCTTCTTTGCCTAAATTTTTTAATTGATTTAATTTCAGCTTGCTTTTCAAAGAGTTAGTATTTGAACTTAAACATGTAAACCTTCATAGTATAATCAAAGAAAGGCACAAACAAATCAATTATACTCAGATTAACATAATCATATCACGCAGGTTAAACAACATAATCATGCTAGCCTTAAGAAAGAAGAACTCTGGGACAAGATCAGAGTGTAAATTTCTGCTTACTTGAAAGATTGAATATTCTTTGATTGGTTATGTTATCTGCTGTCTTTCTTGGTGCAACTTCTCTTCTACTTCAGCAAGCTTTCTTTAGTTTACCTTGTGGAATTGTCTCTCAGGGTTGGAACTCTGTTCTTCTCTCCACTCTCTTTTTCTCAGACCTTTCTGTTTTTTTTCTCTGTGTAAACCTGCGTTCGAGAACTTTGTTTCTCCCTGCTCAGTAACTGTGTGTCCCTTTGTGATAGTGTAGTCTGATCCTTTTTATACCTAGCTAAGAGATAACTACCTCATCCATTATATCAGGAAACCACTCCCCATTTCTCCTCCTTTTGCTCCACTTCAACAGCCTTATCCCTATCCCACTTAGTAACTACCTGGTCAAAGCTATATGTTTTTTTTTTCTTCTCTTTTTCTTATCTTTTTTTTCAGATTTTTCTGATTTCAATTTGAATTTTAAAATTATTTTAGAATTATTATCATTATTATTATTATTGTGAATTTTATCTTTTTTTTTTTAATTTTTATATTTCAGATTTTTTTATTTTCTAAATTGAAAGAAAGGAAAGAGAAAAATAAATAAAAAAAAATAAAAATAAAATATATTTTTTTAGATTTTCTTTTCCAAGTATCGAATTTATTTTTTTGAATTTCTAGAATATTTATTTTTAGCTTTACAACTATTTTCAGATTTATATATTTTTTTGAAAATTTTTATTTTGAGATTTTATTAAATTCAACTGAAATTGAAATTAAAATGAAGCTAATTTTAGCCCGGATAAAATTGGGTATTCACAGTTGCCCCTCTTTACATATTTCTTATTAATAATCTAAATAACAATGTTTTTTAGATTATGGTAATAAAAAATAGGTAAAGAAGTGAATCAATTTTATCTGAGGGCTGACACGAGGTGTAAGGACCTTAAAGAAAAATCAACACCATGGACTGAAATACCCAAAGTGATGATGAAAAGACAAGATTCCAAAAACATATGTTAAATTATTGACTGAAAATACGACAGCATACCGGACCGATACCGGGCTTTGAGACCGGAAAAGAAAAAGGGGTGCCGAAGTTGGTCTCGGGCTTTTGAGTGAAATGGGTGCCGAAGTTGGTCTCGGGGGCTTTTTGACTGAAATGGGTGCCGAAGTTGGTCTCGGGCTTTTGACTGAAATGGGTGCCGAAGTGGTCTCGGGCTTTTGACTGAAATGGGTGCCGAGTGGGTCTCGGACTTTGGGTGCCAGAGTAGGTCCTGGGCTTTGGATTGAAACGGGTGCCGAAGTTGGTCTCGGACTTTTGACTGAAATAGGTGCCGAAGTTGGTCTCGGACTTTGGGTGCCAGAGTAGGTCTCGGACTTTGGACTGAAATGGGTGCCGAAGTTGGTCTCGGACTTTTGACTGAAATAGGTGCCGAAGTTGGTCTCGGACTTTTGACTGAAATAGGTGCCGAAGTTGGTCTCCGGACTTTGGGTGCCAGAGTAGGTCCTGGGCTTTGAGACTGAAAGAGTTGCGGACTTAAAAAGTCCAAGACATGCAATGTCATGTAATGCATGAATGATATAAAATGTTATGATGCAAGACTACCTGAGCGATGATTTTTTCTTTTTTCTTTTTCTTTCTTTTCTCTTTTTTTTTCATTTGGGTAATCCCCGTCCTACAACATCAGGCATCCTGAGTCAGGCAGATGAGTGATCCATTTATGACTTGCTTTTCCTTTTTGGATGATCAAGTATCTGGATGTGAGTGAGAACTATTATGAAGCTGCTGCTATGAGGCAAACGGTTCCATCCTAAATCTTCACTGAGGAATTTGTTAAGTTCATTGTGAACCTTAACCATTAACGTAATTGTAATGCTTTGAAATTTGTATGTTAACACTAATTCCTTTTCATATTTATGATTATAAATGCAAGAGAAATTGACCAGTAAATGAAAGGAAAATAGTTATTTAAGAAAGAGATAATATTTACAAGAATGGTTATTGTTTAAGACAAAATGTTATGTACACAAACTCAACAAAGGTAAAAGGGTTAGATTGGTGAAGGTATTGGACAACTTGAATCACGCTTTTTGATGATAATGCAAGCATCACCCGTTGTGAACTTTGACTCCCCACTAATAAGCTTCTGAGAAGAAGGAATTTGCCCCAGTTTAGACCCTGATCTGTGATTGCCCACCGGTTTGTTATTCTGGCAAGTTACTTGATAACACATCATTTGCCCCAGAGACTTGGCCTCCACATATCATCTACCCTGGTTGATGACCCTAACTTTGCCTGAGCTGCTATTGCGAGTTTTCAACTCAACGGGTTGCTCTAACTTTTGCCTAGGTCGTCCTTCGGATTTTCAAACTAGCGAGCTTTTCTTTTCTCCTTTTCTCTCTCTCTTCTTCTTCTTTCTTCTCTTCTTCTTCTTCTTCTCTCTCTCCTCTTTTTTTTTTAAGCATAATACTTCTTTACAGCATCGGAATTCACAGGGTATTGAAGCTCTTTGCCATCCATACTTGTGAGGATTAGGGCTCCTCCAGAGAAAGCCTTCTTTACCACATAGGGACCTTCGTAGTTGGGCGACCATTTACCAAGGTGATCCTTTTGGGCTGGTAGGATCTTTTGAGCACCAATCACCTTCTTGAAATTCTCGCAGGCGCACTTTCTTTTCAAATGCTCTTTTAATCTTTTCTGGTATAACTGACCATGACATATTGCATTCAGTCTTTTCTCTTCATGAGGTTCAATTGATCAAAACGAGCTTTTACCCCATTCTGCTTCTTCCAACTCAGTTTCCATCAATACTCTTAAGGAAGGGATTCCAACTTCAATAGGGAGGACTGCTTCCATTCCATACACCAATGAAAAAAGGTGTTGCCCCGGTTGAAGTACGAACAGAAGTACGGTATACCGTGCAAAGCGAATGGAAGCATTTCATGCCAGTCCCTGTATGTCACAACCATTTTTGAATGATCTTTTTTATGTTCTTGTTTGCTGCTTCAACTGCCCCGTTCATCTTCGGGCGGTATGGGGAGGAATTATGATGCTGAATCTTGAAGTCTTCACACAATTCTGTCATCATCTTGTTGTTCAAATTTGTCGCATTGTCTGGATGAGTTTTATTGGGTAGACCATAGCGACATATCAGCTCCCTTTTGATAACTTTACTACCACACTGCGAGTCACATGGGCATATGAGGTGGCTTCAACCCATTTGGTGAAGTAGTCAATCGCAACTAGGATGAAAGCGATGTCCCATTCGATGCCTTTGGTTCAATTGGGGGCCAATGACATCCATTCCCCACAGTGAGAATGGCCAGGGTGATGACAAGACATTCAAGGATGTAGGTGGAACATTGATGTTATCACATATGTTTGACACTTGTGGCATTTCTTCACATGATTGAAGCAGTCATTCTCCATGGTCAGCCAATAATAACCAGCTCTCAAGATTTTCTTTGCCATAGCATGCCCTTTGTATGGGTCCCAAAGATCCTTCTGCACTTCACTGATGATTTTCTTTGCTTCAGATGCATTTACACACCTAAGAAGTACCATGTCATGGTTCTTCCTTATATAGCACGTCCCCATTTAGAAAGAAGCTCATTGCCAATCTCCTCAGCGTCCTCTTGTCATTCTCTGAAGCACCTGAGGGGTATTCCCTATCTTTGATATATTCCTTGATGTCATGATACCAAGGTTTTCCATCTGATTCTTCTTCTACAGAATGACAGTATGCTGGTTGTTCACGATACTGAATTTTTATGAGCGGCATGTCTTCTTCATTATTCAATGCGAACATTGACGACAGTGTAGCCAATGCATCTGCTAGCTGATTGTCTTCTCGGGGTATGTGATCAAAGGTGATCTCATCGAATTGCTTCGTTAATTCCTTGATGTGAGCATGGTAAGGAATTAATTTGGCATCTCGAGTTACCCATTCGCCCCTGAGCTGGTGAATCACCAAGGCTGAGTCACCATATACTACAAGATTCTTGATCTTTGACTCAATTGCTGCTTGAATTCCAAGGGTGCATGCTTCATATTCTGCCACATTGTTCGTGCAGTCAAAACACAACCTAGCTGTGATAGGGACGTATTGTTTTTCAGGGGAAATTAGGATTGCCCCAATTCCATGCCCCAGTAAATTAGAGGCACCATCAAACATCATGGTCCACTTGCTTTCTTCCGATGGCTCTTCAAACAACGCCATTATGTCTTCATCAGGGAATTCACACTGCATTGACTGATAATCATCCACTGGCTGGTGTGCTAGGTAATCGGCAAGAGCACTGCCTTTGATTGCTTTCTGAGTCACATATACGATATCATATTCTGACAACAGAACTTGCCATCGAGCGATCCTCCCAGTGAGTGCAGGCTTTTCAAAGATGTACTTGATCGGATCCATTTTAGATACCAACCAAGTTGTGTGACTTAGCATGTACTGCCTTAGACGACGGGCTGCCCAGGCCAATGCACAACAGGTTCGCTCCAACAAAGAATATCTTGTTTCATAGTCAGTGAATTTCTTACTCAGATAGTAAATAGCATGTTCTTTCCTTCCAGAATCATCATGTTGACCTAACACGCATCCCATGGACTCATCAAGTACCGTCAAATACATAATGAGTGGTTTTCCAGACACTGGTGGTACTAGAATTGGGGGACTTTGCAGATATTGTTTGACTTTCTCAAAAGCTTCCTGACAATCTTCATTCCACCTCATGGGTTGTTTTTGCGTAGCAATTTGAAGATTGGCTCGCAAGTAGCAGTCAACTGGGATATGAATCTAGAGATGTAGTTTAATCTTCCCAGGAATCCTCGAACCTCCTTCTCTGTACATGGTGGTGGCATTTCAAGAATTGCTCGCACTTTACCAGGGTCTACTTCGATTCCTTTTTCGCTGACCATGAATCCCAACAACTTGCCAGATTTCACTCCAAATGTGCATTTAGCTGGATTTAGTCTGAGTTTAAACTTTCTGAGCCGCTCAAATAACTTCTGCAAATGAATTACATGATCTTCTTCATTCTTTGACTTTGTAATCATGTCATCTACATAAACTTCAATCTCTTTGTGCATCATATCATGGAACAAAGTTACCATCGCTCTCTGATATGTTGCCCCAGCATTTTTCAACCCGAAAGGCATGACCTTGTAGCAGAAGGTGCCCCAGGGAGTGATAAATGTAGTTTTCTCACGATCCTCTTCAGCCATTCTGATTTGGTTGTATCCTGAGAATCCATCCATGAAAGAAAAGAAAGAATGTTTGGCTGTATTGTCTATCAAAACATCAATATGAGGCAATGGAAAATCATCTTTAGGGCTGGCTCTGTTTAGATCTCGGTAATCCACACACATTCGAACCCTTCCATCCTTCTTGGGTACTGGCACTATATTGGCAACCCATTCCGGGTAATTTGCGACAACAAGGAAGCCTGCGGCGAGCTGCTTCTTGACTTCTTCTCTGATCTTTAGGGACATTTCGGGTCTCAACCGCCTTAACTTCTGTTTGACTGGGGGGTATTCAGGCTTCAGTGGCAGTCTATGCTCCACTATGGATGTGTCAGACCTGGCATGTCTTGGTATGACCATGCAAATATGTCATGATAATCATGTAACAGCTTTATCAACTTGAGGCGTTCCTCACTTTTCATGAAAGTGCCAATTTTAACTTCCTTTTTCTTCCTCCGTCCCCAAATTTATTACTTCAGTTGGTTCTTCATGAGGTTGGATTTGCTCGGTTTCTTGTTCAACCAGCCTTTGCAACTTAGGGTCAATTCTGAATCACTATCATTTTCCTCATCTGCTTGATTAATGGGATCATCAAAATTAACTGATGTGGTACAAGCATTATCACTTTCAAGCGTGTTACTTTCAGATCTGCATATATTTTTTTGTTTGGGCAAGAAAAGGAATAAAATGAACAATAATTCAAAAGAAAGGGCTTGAAGAAAAATAAAGAGGAAAGAGATATTTACTGGAAAAATTCAAAATGCATTTTATTCATTATAAATGAAAAAGGAACAAATGTCAGCCCTTATTGAAAAGAAATCCTAAGGCCTTGGGCAGAGCCATAAGATCAGCATTACAAAAAATTACTTGAAGTTAAAAATCACAGGTAGCTCAACAATTTCCCAGTTGGGGAGCTTTGCATCTGGTGGACCCACACGAACCCAATTGTTGTTCACATCTCCTTGAGTATGCCCTTCTGCAGCAGCTATCAGGTTTGAGTGTTCAAATCCAGCACTTATAAAGCTTTCTCTAATGTCGCAGATAGGGACCCCTCCAGTTCTGGGCTCTCTTCCCCTAGCCTGGCCAACCTCTTTTCCTCCTTTTCTTCAACAAACATCTTCACATCAGCATTTGAGGGTTTGTAACCCAAGCCAAATTTGTCTTGCTTTCCCATAAAATCGGGCAGCCGGCTCACCCCCTGCCCGTACCTTCCTAGCCCTCGTCCGTACTGATACCCGTTCTCCAGCATGACTCTCGCAACCATCATTAAAGCATCTGATGGCTGGGATTCGCAATAGGCTTCTCATAGGTTGCATGGGCAATCTCGAGAGCTTGGAATGAAGTCTCAAGAGCCTCTTCAGCAGCTTCGATGTAGGGGTGGAGGAAGGTTTGCTGATAAGCAAATCATCCTCAGCAGAAATGAATCAACTTGTTATCAACAATAAACTTCAATTTCTGGTGCAAGGTGGAGGTTACGGCTTTTGCACTGTGGATCCAAGGTCTTCCCAAGAGGCAACTATAAGCTGGTGCGATGTCCATTACTTGAAATACTACGTCAAAGGTTACAGGGCCGATTTGGAGAGGTAGACTGATTTCCCCTATCACTTCTCTCCGGGAACCATCGAAAGCTCTAACCACCATGGAACTTGGTTTCATTTGCGACCCATTAGATGGTAGCTTTGCAAGTGTTTCCTTTGGCATCACATTCAACGAAGACCCATTATCAACCAAAACCCTTGCCAAGATGCAGTCCATATACTTCACTGAGATATGAAGGGCTTTATTATGATCTGCCCCACCTGCTGGCATTTCCTCCTCTGTAAATGTGAGATGATTATTGGCGGTAATGTTACCAATAATACCCCCAAGTTGCTCGGTAGAAATGTTGTGGACCACATGAGCTTCTTTCAGTATATTCAACAAGATCTTCCTATGTGGTTCCGAATGCATCATCAGAGACAACAAGGATATCCTGGCGGGGGTTCGATTTAATTGGTCGATCACCCTGTATTCACTTTGCTTGATAAGTTTCAAGAACTCACAAGCTTCTTCATCGGAGACAGTCTGCTTCGGCACTTCCTTCCTTGTTTCCTCAGTGATTTCCTTCTGACTGGTCATCTCCTTTCCTTTCTCTTTCTCCTTTATGACCTCACTTGATTGAGTGGTTCTGAACTCGTCAGGTGTATAGATACGGCCACTCCGAGTCATTCCGCCCACTCCCGCAATATTTGTCACATTGGGGGTGTCCACATTAGTTTCCCCTACCTGTCGGTCTCCAACGAGAACTTCCACATCATATCTCCATGGTACTGCCTTATTATCCTTGTAGGGAAATGATGTAGGTACTTGGATAGTGATGGGTATTGGTCTATTGGTGGTTCTAACTGCTGCATCCCTGGTATAGTGGACGACCAAGGGTTTTGGGGAAGTTGAGGCTGAATAGTCGATTACAGATACATCAACTATATTTCCACCACAGCCTATTTGCACCAACTTTCTGTCCATCATGTCCTGTAGCATTCGTTTGAACTCTTCGCAGTCTTCGATGGTGTGATTGTATCGGAGTGCAGTCCACACATGCCATCTCCAGCGATGTTCCCATTAACCCAACCTGCTTTGCACAACTCCTTGAAAATAACCCTCAACGGGGTTTTCACCTCTTCCACTCTCCTCCTCATACATTGTTCTTCCTCTTCAACTGCACTCACGATGGCCCCCCATGTCTTGGCAGCGGATTCTTGCCCACATTAGGATTATCTTCCTTGAAGTTTAGCCATCCAGCATTAACCAATTCTTGCACTTTGAACTTTAGCGCCCTGCAATTTTCCGTGGAGTGGCCAATGGCTCCCTTATGATAGTCACATTTAGCATTAGGGTCATATCCCCTAGGAAACGGAGGCTCCATAGGTTTCATCGGGTAAGGCACCACCAATGAGTTTTGGATCAAGATAGGAAGTAATTCTGTATAAGCCATGGGGATGGGATCAAACTGGACTTGTCTTCTGTCTTGGTTATTTTCTGGTCTTGGTTGGTTAAGATTAGGGCTTGGGTTCCATGGTCGGCCTTGCTGGGGAGGTCTTATAGGGGCTTGAGGGGTAACAGGTGTAAATGGACGAATGGGAGATTGTGCGATGGTTGTGACCTGTGGTAAGGTAAAGGGGCATGAAAGGTTTGTTGAAAGTGAGGGGGTCTATAATTAGGCCCACCAAAGGGTTGGTAGGTTACTGCATTTGTCTCCCCCTCTCTTTTCTTTGTGGCCCAGATGCAGGTTTCTTTGAATTATTCATTGTAGGGGTATCACTGGCGATCTTCCCACTCTTCAAACCATTTTCTACCCTTTCTCCTATAATCACAAGGTCTGAGAAGCTCGATGTCATGCTTCCAATCATCCTATCATAGTAAGGAGCTCGTAGAGTATCGATGAACAAGGTCACCACTTCCCTATCAGACAAAGGGGGTTGCACTTGTGCTGCCAATTCACGCCACCTCTGGGCGTATTCCTTGAAGGTCTCATCATTCTTCTTGGACATTGCTTGTAGCTGCAATCTATCCGGCGCCACTTCCATATTGTATCTATATTGCTTAAGGAAAGCATCAGCCAAGTCTTTCCAACACCGAACACGAGCTCGCTCCAGGTGCACATACCAACTCAATGCAGCTCCAGTCAAGCTATCTTGGAAACAATGGATGAGCAGCTTATCATCATGGCATAAGAGGCCATCTTTCTGCAATACATGGTCAAATGACTTTTTGGGCAGGTGGTGCCCTTGTATTTGTCAAAGTCTGGCATTTTGAATTTTGGTGGGATGACCACATCTGGTACTAAGCATAGATCTGCTGCATCTCCGATGTCATAATTATTGCCTTCCACCACCTTTAGCCTTTCTTCCAACAGCCGCAATTGTGTTTCCTCTATACTTTTGCCTTCACCCGTAGCAGCACCAAAGACCATAGACTGATTCGGCATGCCAAAATTGGTGGCTTGCTGCCATGGAAACCATTGTACGTTCTGTGCAGGTGTAACTCCAAGGACTGCTGCAGCTGAACCCTTCTCTTGAGAACTTGGAGTCACAGAATTAAAGACTTGTTGTGCACTGGGTGTAGTTGTAACTCCCACAACATTTGTTGCCGAACCCTGTGGTGGGGTGATTTGAGAATCCGCTACCTTCGCATCTGATCCTTGTGGTTTAGCAGTTTGATGATGCGTTATTGACAATTGGTGGTGTATAGTTGGGGGGAAGGCCATACAGAGGCCATTGGACTTCTGGAGGATCTACTTGTTGTACGGGCTTTCAAGTGCACTGTTACGGGCATCAACCCTTGGGTAAAACCAGGTGGATAATCAGGTGTAGCTGCTGTTTCAGTAGTATCCACCATAGACCTTTTTTCTGCACTCTTTTGCATTGCTTCGAACATCTGAGTCATTTGCTTCACTGTGAGGTCCCTTCTGCGTTCTGCTTTTCCATTATCCGCATGGACTCACTCATTTTGTCCATTTCCGCCCTCATTTGCTTGATCTCCTTTTTCAACTCTTCGTTTTCCAGTGTGAGATCTGTGAGATCTTCCATCATCCTGACTTGATACCGGGTCCTGTAGGGATGCCGGGGATACACCTTGCTTGGTTGGTTAATAATTTTTCCTGTAAACAAAACCTTTTTAGAATACAAAATTTTTACAAAACTTTGTTATCGGTTGTGGAGAAATTTTTGAGTGCTCAATGGTCGAGAGGTTCCCCCAATTTTAAAGCTAGAGGTATATCCCTCTTAGATTAAAAATGGTTGACAATCAACGAATGGGGGTATATGCCCCTCATTTAAAGATGTCTTTAACACCAGCAATGCAACGTGCAACAGTTTAATTGAATCGCTTCACAATGTAGTAGAACAAGATAGGGTTACTTTATTCAATAACAAGCAGAAACAACCACTAATCCAGAGAAACATAATTAATTACATCAAGTCACTGGCGGACCAAACTCCTAACTACATCTTGACAAAACTTCATGAGTCTGAAAGTCTTCCAAGGCAGTTTGATTTCTGGATTTGAGTTGACCTCTTCAACTGCATCATGAACATGGTTTGCCAGATTTGTTGCTTGAGTCTGTACACAGTCAGCCATGTCTTCACATGTTCTTATCCATTCCTTTTTCCTGTTTTGCTGGTATCCGGCTAGTAGCTCCCATCCATTCTTCTTTCTTCCACCCGCTTTAGTTTCTCCACTTGAGATTGCAATTGGTCTTGCTCTACCTTCAGCTTCTTAGCATGCTCTAATTTCCGACCTGCCCTCATCAGTGCATTGGAGTAGTCTCTGGCTAGATTTTCATTGCTTTTTGCTTCGAGATAAGCTTTCTGTAGCTCTTTCTCTTTCTCTGCTTTTTCTTTTCTAATTCCTCTTTTCTTCTAGATATTTGGCCACCTCCTTTTCCATTAGCTCTAAATGATCTTGCATCTTCTTCATTTCAGCTGAGGTGCTATCTTCTTTTCCTTCTTTTCCCTTTCTTGGCCTTTTTGCATTTCTCGCCTGATCTGCATCTGCACAAGCCTTTTCACAATCATTCTGCAAATCTTTTATCTCTTTGTCTTTCTTTCGACATTGTGCCTCTAGGATTGTTATTCGCAGGTCTGCAGCATCTGCTTTTTCTTCCATGAATGTCATTTGTGCCTTCATCCTTTCTGCCTCAGAGGTCATGGTTGTGATGATTTGACTAAGTGTTGCAGGTGAGGCCTCGTTGTGTACAGCTTCCATTGGGGTGGGTGGTGGTGGGACTCCTCTTGCCTTCCTCCACTCTTTGTATTCTGGAGAAGCAATTACACGGGTTTTCCCTAATTCTTTCTCCCCTTTCCATTTGATATCTCCCCAAGCAGATTTTATCTCTTCAATTAGCAAGCCGACATCATCTGTACCATATAGGAAGCTCGCTCCTCCCAAAGCTCTTCTACAGGCTTGATTTGTGTGCATTTGAGTTGTCTGAGAACAATAGATGGCGTGTAGGCCACACAACCCCTGGGTCCCATCAATGGAATGTTTGGGAAATTCCCGCAACTGAATATGACACCTTCAAAGTGATACCACGGACACACCCATGTGATCTGGTTGTCTTTAGTATGAGAGAATTCTTCATTCCACCCTCTTGCATCAAAATCCTTCGTTGGAACACTGTCAAAATCCCTCAGAGGATCAGGGGATGGGCCCATCGTGTGTCGTGCATATAGATGAGTCATGATCCAAACATATAACATGTGGGAACAACATCTCAAAGACCCTCCTTTCTTTTGATGGCATACCATCATAGAAAGGAAAGTATCGGCGAGGATAGCCGGGACGGGGTTGGCTCCATTCTCTTCAAACTGAAAGAAAACATCCATGGCGGCCTGATCTACCATATCTGATGTAAAGGGAAAGAGAATCAATCCATAGATGGTCAATGCCAACGTTATCTTGAAATGTTTCCAGTGCCCTTGCTCAGCTAATACTTTTAGACGGTCTTCCAAAAAGGTTCTCCTTAGCCCCAGTATTGATCCCCTCTTTTCAAACTTCAGCTGGTTGGGGAGCAAGCCTATGAGTTTGGCTATCTTCTTTTCATCAACGTATCGCCCTTTATATTGGTATACCACTTCTTTTTCCTTGACCGGCAACCTTACCATCAAGCCATACTCTTCAATAGTTGGTACCATATCGAGGTTTGGTAGCTCGAAGCATCTGAGATCAGTATTCCAAAATTGCGCCAAGGCACTCAATGACTTTGTCTTTACCCTGATGGCCAAAAGGTCTAAAATCCGCCCGTATCTTCTGTTGAAGGCATCCCTATCTTCTTTGCTCATCAATCTGCTAAGCTCATCAATCTTCTCAAACTCATTTCCAACCACTACAATTCTGATGTTCCTTCTTGTTTCTGTTGCATTACACTCTGTTGCTTGGCTAGTGTTAATTTGAACCTCTTCCATTGAGCTCTATTGAAATTTCCCACCACAAGATTCAAGTCTTAAAAAGAGTAAAAGAAAGAACATTAAGAAAAAAAAATGATAAAGAAAATGCATGGTGTTATGGCCTAGGATGCGATGCATGATTTTTATTAAAAACATAAGATAAGATTTTTTTTTTTTCATTTTATTTTTATTAAAAGGATGTGATGCAAGATGATGCTTAAGATTTTTTTTATTGAAAGTATGTGGTGCAAGATGATGCTTAAGGTGCAAGATGATTTTTTCATTTTTATTTTTATTATTTATTTTTATGCATGCATGATGCTTATTGCTAAGTGTTCATTAAAGGTGAAGGAGAAAGGAAGAAGTACGCTCCCCATGTGTCCTAAGTTAGGTAAAACCCTATGGCAAGGTATCCCTAAGGTCATGACTCTAACTTTGGTGGCCACTAAGCTCATTTAATGTACAATTTTCAAGGAAGGGTCTAGACTTCTATGGGTAACGGTTCCCAGATTGCCCTAATCACATAGAAAAGGACCCGGTCCATAAATTAGCCACAAGTATGGAGGAACCCATCTCAATTATGGCTAACCGATGAAACCGGTAACAATCTGAGTGATGAATCAACCATTGCCAAGTGAGCAAAAGGCCCCTCAATTGACAATTGTTAAAACATCTCCTAATCCTTGGTTCGCACAGGCTCGGGTATAGAGCCCAAAATGTGTGTGAGGTAAGTGACCGTGAAGTGTGTGTGAGGAGCATACCCACCTGTAGTACTAAAGACTATCCCCCATCTGAAATAAATCAAACAAAACACAAGTATATACAGAGATAAAGTCTTCTACCCTAAGGTTGAAGCAGAATATATTACAGACATACAAGATAATGTACAAGAAAATATTTACAAAACATGAATAAAATATTCACAATAAAAAAGCAAAATGAAAATAAAGAAAAAAAAACAAGAGGGAAAAAAATAAAGACAAAAGTTAACAAATTTGCACAATTAATCATGTTAGGCTTGACTCTCAAAATTCCCCAGTGGAGTCGCCATCTGTCGAAACCGGGTCACGACGGGACGGCGAAAAAAAGTATTGAAAAATCGTTTTCAATGGAGTCGCCACCAATATTTATTTTTGAGGGAAAATATCGGAAAAACCCTTTTAAAAAAAATGGTCTTTGAAACCAGATTTGGATTCGGGAGCCGGTTATGTGTAGGGAAGGTATTAGCACCCTACGACATCCGTCCTAAGACGGTTACCTCTAATTAATTGTGCAAATTTATTAACTTTTGAAAAATATTTATTTTACCCCTTTTAAAAGAAATCTTTTGTTTTTATTTATTTACAAATTTATTTACATTTTTTATTTTTTAGATTATGGGAAAATTTAGAAAAATATTTATTTGGGCTTGACGGGGCCGGTTCCCGCTCCTACGTATCCCCAGCTGCAATGGGGAAATCAAAGCCACGTAGTTCTGAAGATTGATTTGTTGATTGATTGAGAGTTTGGATTTTGAAAAGAATTTTTAAAAGAATTTTATTTGTTATTTTTGAAAGAATTGTTTTTTTAAAAAGAATGCACTCTTGAAGGGTTTCTGTTAGCAAATGGCTATACAATGAACCCTCCTGATTCAAATAATATTAAATGATAGAATTGCTATTCATTTAACATCACTTGATCATTGAATGATTTTTTATTTTTGAAGCAAAATTTATTATCAATTGAGTTTTATTTTAAATTCTTTTATTTTTTAGATATAACGTTATTGCTAGAAATACTAGTTTGTTTATTTTGAAAAATATATTTTTTACTATTTACAGTATGTGGACTATTTTGTTAACAAATGGTTATACTCCATAGTCCCGTTAACGGTAGAAATGCTACTCGTTAACATTTTATTTTTATTAAAATTACTTTTTATTTTAGAAATAATTTACAATATGCTAGGACTGTTTGTTAGCAAATGACTATACTCCATAGTCCTATATAATTTGGATAATACTAACGATAGAAATGCTATTCGATAATATCACCAAATTATTGCATCCATTTAAATTTTATTACGAGAATTTTTAGTATTAAACATGATTAACATCTTTATAAAAGCATATAAGATTTATGGAATCATCCGAAATTTATTTAAACAAATATTTACACAATTTAAATCACCCAAATATTTACAGCAAATCATTTAAAAGTTTTTTTTTTTAAATCAAAGACTCAATTAAAAATTAGACAATCTAATAAAATATAATTGACCAACATTTAAAAAGAAAAGAAAAGTGAGGGGATCAGAGTTCTCAAAACTCTTCACGCCCCCTCAAATGCACACACACAGAGCAGTAAAAAAAACGGTTAAACCCTAGAGAGAGAAGAGGGGAAGAAGAAGGAAGACAGAAAGGGGGGAAGTGCGGCCTGAGAGAGCAGGCCACCCGGACGCGGCGGACCTGTGCGGTGGTGTGCCGCGACAGGCGCGCGACGATGACGAAGGTCTCGCAGCGGCAATGGCAGCGCGATCTGCAGGAGGGAGAAAGGTGATGGTTGCTCGCGGCAGTGGTCCAGGCTGTGGGGAAGCGATTGCTGCGAACTGGTGGTGGCTGCGCGCCGCGCGTTGACGGCGGTGGCTGAATAGCTGGCGACGGGGGAATAGCTGACGGCGGTGGGGCGCCGTTTAGCCACTATAACAGAGGGTGTCTCTCCGGCGGCGGTCCAGCAGTAGACGACGGAGACCAGAGGAGGCACGGCCGCAAGCCACGGTGGCTGGAAGTGGTGGTTCGCGGCACAGCGGTGAGGATTAGTGGTGGTTGAACGGAGAAGATGATGGTGATAGCTGCAGGGAGTTGGCTGACTGCAGAGGGCATGGCAACGAAAACCGAGGCTTGGCAACGGTGGTGAGGCGGGGAAGAAGATGATGTCTGTGTGACGATGGTTGTCCAGGGACACGATGAGTACACCCAACAGAGGAGGCTGAACATTACAGGAGAGTTTTTTTTTTATTTGTTATTGTCACTGCTATTATTTCCTTACAAAATGAGGGGGGGAAAATGAGGGACTGTTGCTGTTTGATTGGGCAAGAGTTAGCTCTAACAGAGTGAGATGTGGGGTTTGAGGAAGAGGGGGACAATGGTTGAGTTCTTTTTGTTATTTCTTCTTTGCCTAAATTTTTTAATTGATTTAATTTCAGCTTGCTTTTCAAAGAGTTAGTATTTGAACTTAAACATGTAAACCTTCATAGTATAATCAAAGAAAGGCACAAACAAATCAATTATACTCAGATTAACATAATCATATCACGCAGGTTTAAAACAAGTAACATAATCATGCTAGCCTTAAGAAAGAAGAACTCTGGGACAAGATCAGAGTGTAAATTTCTGCTTACTTGAAAGATTGAATATTCTTTGATTGGTTATGTTATCTGCTGTCTTTCTTGGTGCAACTTCTCTTCTACCTTCAGCAAGCTTTCTTTAGTTTACCTTGTGGAATTGTCTCTCAGGGTTGGAGCTCTGTTCTTCTCTCCACTCTCTTTTTCTCAGACTTTTTTTTTTTCTCTGTGTAAACCTGCGTTCGAGAACTTTGTTTCTCCCTGCTCAGTAACTGTGTGTCCCCTTGTGATAGTGTAGTCTGATCCTTTTTATACCTAGCTGAGAGATAACTACCTCATCCATTATATCAGGAAACCACTCCCCATTTCTCCTCCTTTTGCTCCACTTCAACAGCTTTATCCCTATCCCACTTAGTAACTACCTGGTCAAAGCTATATGTTTTTTTTTCTTCTCTTTTTCTTATCTTTTTTTTTTTTCAGATTTTTCTGATTTCAATTTGAATTTTAAAATTATTTTAGACTTATTATCATTATTATTATTATTGTGAATTTTATCTTTTTTTTTAATTTTTATATTTCGGATTTTTTTTATTTTCTAAATTGAAAGAAAGGAAAGAGAAAAATAAATAAAAAAAATAAAAATAAAAATATATTTTTTTAGATTTTCTTTTCCAAGTATCGAATTTATTTTTTTTTAATTTCTAGAATATTTATTTTTAGCTTTACAACTATTTTTAGATTTATATATTTTTTGAAAATTTTTATTTTGAGATTTTATTAAATTTGAAACTGAAATTGAAATTAAAATGAAGCTAATTTTAGCCCGGATAAAATTGGGTATTCACACCCCTTAATTACCAACACATAACCCTCTTATTTTCAGTCTAATAAGTTATTAAACTTTCTAATTTGCGGGATGTTACAATTATAATCAAAGAATTAAGCAGGTACATAAATTAAAATATGAAATAATGATCCACTATAAAAAATTCAGATCAAATCATTAATTATAATTTATTATAATACAAATATAGAATCAAATCATATTTAGAATCAAACTTAGAATACACATCTATATTCAAATTAAACCAAATTTAGATAACCTATGTTTATATTCAAATTAAATCAGATTTAGAATCAGAACAGGTCTATACACATAAAGTGAAATCAATTTATCTATACTCAAATCAAATTATTGCTTTTATCCATGATTTTAATTTATTTTAATACAAAATTAGAATCAAATTTAGAAAATACAACTATATTCAAATCAAATAAGCTTTAGAATCAAATCAGATTTATAAAACATATCGATCTATATTCAAATAAAATCAAAATACTATCTCTCTAAATCTAAATCATATCTCTCTAACCTATTGATTATAATCAAAGCATTAAGCAGGTACATAAATTAAAATCTGAAATAATGATCAACTATCAGAAAATTCAGATCAAATCATTGATTATAATTTATTATAATACAAATTTAGAATCAAATCATATTTAGAATCAAACTTAGAATACTCATCTATATTCAAATCAAACCAAATTTAGAAAACCTATGTATTTATATTCACATTAAATCAAATTTAGAATCATAACAGGTCTATACACATAAAGTGAAATCAATTTATCTATACTCAAATCAAATTATTGCTTTTATCCATGATTTTTGAGTAAACCATCACTTTAGTCCCTGACTTTTTCAGAGTCGGACACTTTAGTCCCTGACTTATGGAAATACACAATTTAGTCCCTGACTTTGTTCAACATCCATCAGTTTAGTCCAAAACGTTATATTCCATCAAGTCACTGTTGATGTGGCAATTTGACTTGTCTCCAGGGTTTTAACATCCATCAATTTAGTCCCTGACTTTGTTCAACATCCATCAATTTAGTCCCTGACTTTGTTCAACATCCCTGACTTATGTGTCATCATTCTCCTTGCACTCACCCCTCTCTTTTCACAGCCACATCTTCTGTGCATAATATAACAACCCAGTTACTCCCAAAATCTTAGCTAATCCAATTCAATTTTTAATTTGAGCAACAATGCACAAGCTTAAATACAATAATACATATACCCATAAATTCAAAACACCGAAACAGAAAATATAAGGGGATATATAGAGAGTGAGAAGGAGGTTCAAATGACATAGATGTGAAAAATCCAGGTAGAGCAAGTACAATGAGACAAAAAGAACAACACACTCAACAAATTTGATCACTTAAAATGACAGTAGTCAAAGAATCCAATTATTAATAGGTCATAAAAAATGCAAAAGTAATGTTTGAAATTTTTGAGGAAAAATAGTATGCAGGTTTATTCTATTTATTCTATCGGAGGCAGAGCCAGAGGTGGAAAAGGTGGAGGCATAGGAGGAGGAATCGGAGGTTGTGTTGGCGGAGACTATAGAGTTGGCAAAGGTGGAGGAGTTGGAGGTGGACATGGTGGTGGCATAGGAGGTGGTGTTGGCGGGGGCCATGGAGGTGGCATTAGTGCTGGTGGAGGCTATGGAGGTGGTAAGGTGGTGGATCTGGAAAAGGAGTTGACGGTGGGCATGGTGGCGGTTCTGGAAGAGTTGGTGGTGACTTTTAATTTAAAACTTCCTAAAGCACAAATGATCTTATGCTGTCATGCAATTAATATGCATACTTTGTCTATGGATGCAGCTAGCATGCAACTATGTACTCTAGATTAATTAAATAAATCCACGAGTTGTGATGTTTCAACCATGGAGGTGGGCTAATAATCATATAATATAGAGGGGCGAGTGCAAGGAGAAGGATGACACATAAGTCAGGGATGTTGAACAAAGTCAGGGACTAAATTGATGGATGTTAAACAAAGTCAGGGACTAAATTGATGGATGTTGAACCCTGGAGACAAGTCAGATTGCCACATCAACAGTGACTTGACGGAATATAACGTTTTGGACTAAACTGATGGATGTTGAACAAAGTCAGGGACTAAATTGTGTATTTCCATAAGTCAGGGACTAAAGTGTCTGACTCTGAAAAAGTCAGGGACCAAAGTGATGGTTTACTCCATGATTTTAATTTATTTTAATACAAAAATAGAATCAAATTTAGAAAATACAACTATATTCAAATCAAATAAGCTTTAGAATCAAATCAGATTTATAAAACATATCGATCTATATTCAAATAAAATCAAAATACTGTCTCTCTAAATCTAAATCATGTCTCTCTAACCTATTGATTATAATCAAAGCATTAAGCAGGTACATAAATTAAAATCTGAAATAATGATCCACTATCAGAAAATTCAGATCAAATCATTGATTATAATTTATTATAATACAAATTTAGAATCAAATCATATTTAGAATCAAACTTAGAATACTCATCTATATTCAAATCAAACCAAATTTAGAAAACCTATGTATTTGTTTGATGTAAGTGTCATATTAATTAAATAACTAAATGTTGTAGTAATTCAATGAGGCCAAAAAAGATGAATCAGGATGCAACCCAACTAATAGCCCAATGATTTCATTAATTGTTAAAAATTAATTGAATTATTAAATGATTTTTTTTTGGAATCTAAAGGAAAACATAAAGTTTTAATTATTAGGTGAATGAACCTCATTTTATTGTTTATTAATGCAATTCTCAATCTTCTCAAGGATGTTTCTGCATTCCAATGACTCAAACCCCATTACTGACTACTGCCCAGGTGCAGTATTAATTGAATATGGAAACTCGGTCGTTTCCATTCATGACAAAATAATATAATTATTATAATAACGATAACAATAAGCATAACTAAACACATAATTCAAGTTCATAAATACTGGCATAAAATGGTTCAAAAAATGAATGGCCAAGTAAAATTCATCAATCCTGCCCAATTCAGAGTGTAATTCTGCGCAGTATTATTTAAAAAAAAACAGCAGCTCCATTTTAGTCCTTGGGCTATTAGTCCTTGGGCTCTATCTTGATCTTCACTTTTTTGGGGAATTTTGTACTAGAATTCTGTGTGCCTCCATCATCGACGGCTAGTGAAATTTCAGCATTATCAATAGGTCTCTTCCCACTTGGTTTGCTCGATGGAGTCTCGCCATCATCGTCTGATAAAATTTCCTATATCAACATGACCAAGAAATAATCTCAACTATTTTAATGATCATATCATTATTCAAACTAAAAGAAATCCGTTACTTCCCAATAAAAGTATTAACGTCAATAAAAGTATTAACATCCCTTTCAAATTAATGGAAACTACAATAAGTGATAATGAATCAACCAAATTTTAACAATCACACATTCTAATATCAAACATTAAAATTAAAAACAATAAACACTTAATGCAAATTCATAACATAATCATACATCTAAGTTGAATAGTTCCCATAAAAAAGAAAACAGTATTCAAATTGGTAATAGCATCTATATCTAACACTTATATAAAATGACTTATTTCAATGTGTCGAGACAACTCAATTTTAGAGGCTGACAATTCCTGCTCAGATTTATCCTATATACAAATAAAAACCAAAATTAAAATGAATCGATGCAAAAATAATGATTCAAAAGTAGGTACTAAAAAGAATTATATTATCTATTCATATTCACCTCCATGTTATCATCTACTTGTATTGTCAAATTTGGTTGTTCATTGTACTCATTATCTTCATACAAATCCTAAGCAAACAGTAGAAAAGAAATATGATCAATGTTATTTAGTGAATAAAATCCTAATAAACCATTATTATATTTTTAAAAGAATAGATGTTTCACAAAAACCTTAATTGAGTGCATAATCTTAAACTGATCAATCAGTTCTTTGTCATCTGTCATGAACCTGACTTTGTATGTTTTGAAATTGTAAACAATGTTTGCATCAGAGACTTCCACTTTGAACAAAAACTTTTTATCCACCAATGCATCAATCTCAGTGGGACAATATCCTTTGTCTTTTGCCTATAATTTGAAAAACAAAAGATTAATTTTGAACTGAAAACTAATTTTCAAAACCATACATGATTGTTTTAATGAATTATGGTAAGTAAATTCTACCTTATCATTTGCCCCAAGTAACTCAGAAGCAGTTTTGCCCAAAAACTTAGAAAGGACACCATCAAACATGATCAAACATGTTGACCCAGTTTCATCAATCACAGTTGCATTCACTTTAAACCTGATCGAATTAGCAATTTAAAAACGCATATTATATGGTACAACAACTAAAATCAGTTTCATCTTTGAATAAGAACATAAACTAAAATCCTAGTTTTACCTTGGGACAGCAACAATTATCTTGCATTTTTCACAATAATGCTTTGTCCCCATCTTGACAACATGTTTGTAACATTTAGAACATGATTGAAACCACCAATCTATATTCAAATAAAATCAAATTTAGAATGAGAACGGATTTATACAAACAAATTAAAAGCAAATCTATAAATTTTCAGATCAAATCATTGATTATAATTTATTATAATACATATTTAGAACCAAATCATATTTAGAATCAAACTTAGAATACTCATCTATATTCAAATCAAACCAAATTTAGAAAACCTATGTATTTATATTCACATTAAATCAGATTTTGAAATTTGAAAACGAATTTTGCTTCTTTTTTTTTTTTGCCAAAATTGCCTCTTTTTTTGCGGCAAAATAAATTTCAGATTCATCTCTATTTATATATATAAAGATTAATTACGTTTAAATAGTGATAAATTGATAAAAAATAGTTAGATACACCGATTAAATGTGGGAAAATTACTGGGATGTCCGTTTGAGTGGTGGATGTTAGTGGTAGAGTTTCGTGAGGTTTCGGCGAGAGCGCGACACCCTTTGGCATGAACGATTGGTTAGGAGGAGGTAACCTAAAACCCTAAGTCTCTTTTTGGCCTGGAGAGTGGGTGGTGTTGTTTTGTCGGTTTGATTTTGTCCCGGTGGCCTAGTTGGAGGTGGGGGATGGTGAGGGGGACATCATGCCAAGTCTTGGTGATTTATTGATACGTAGGTTAATTATGGTGAATTAATTACGTTTAAATAGTGATAGATTGATAAAAAATAGTTAGATACGCCGATTAAATGTTGGAAAATTACTGGGATGTCCGTTTGAGTGGTGGATGTTAGTGGTAGAGTTTCGTGAGGTTTCGGCGAGAGCGCGACACCCTTTGGCATGAAGGATTGGTTAGGAGGAGGTAACCTAAAACCCTAAGTCTCTTTTTGGCCTGGGGAGTGGGTGGTGTTGTTTTGTTGGTTTGATTTTGTCCCGGTGGCCTAGTTGGAGGTGGGGGATGGTGAGGGGGACATCATGCCAAGTCTTGGTGATTTATTGATACGTAGGTTAATTATGGTGAATTAATTACGATTAAATAGTGATAAATTGATAAAAAATAGTTAGATACGCCGATTAAATGTGGGAAAATTACTGGGATGTCCGTTTGAGTGGTGGATGTTAGTGGGTAGAGTTTTGTGAGGTTTCAGCGAGAGCGCGACACCCTTTGGCATGAAGGATTGGTTAGGAGGAGGTAACCTAAAACCCTAAGTCTCTTTTTGGCCTGGGGAGTGGGTGGTGTTGTTTTGTCGGTTTGATTTTGTCCCGGTGGCCTAGTTGGAGGTGGGGGATGGTGAGGGGGACATCATGCCAAGTCTTGGTGATTTATTGATACGTAGGTTAATTATGGTGAATTAATTACGTTTAAATAGTGATAAATTGATAAAAAATAGTTAGATACGCCGATTAAATGTGGGAAAATTACTGGGATGTCCGTTTGAGTGGTGGATGTTAGTGGTAGAGTTTCGTGAGGTTTCAGCGAGAGCACGACACCTTTGGCATGAAGGATTAGTTAGGAGGAGGTAACCTAAAACCCTAAGTCTCTTTTTGGCCTGGGGAATGGGTGGTGTTATTTTGTCGGTTTGATTTTGTCCCGATGGCCTAGTTGGAGGTGGGGGATGGTGAGGGGGACATCATGCCAAGTCTTGGTGATTTATTGATACGTAGGTTAATTATGGTGAATTAATTACGTTTAAATAGTGATAAATTGATAAAACATAGTTAGATACGCCGATTAAATGTGGGAAAATTACTGGGATGTCCATTTGAGTGGGATGTTAGTGGTAGAGTTTCGTGAGGTTTCGGCGAGAGCGCGACAGCCAAATAAGATACGTGTTGTGATGAAATTAAAAAACGTGGGTACATTTAAAAAAAAATAATTACCGTGACTTTAATTTCATTAAATTAAAGAAAGTAAGTTAATTTAAAATAGCAATTGATATGTGTTTTTTACTAAGAAAAATAATCTCATCAAGAAGTCTGATTTAGTTAAAAAAAATTTTTAAAAAACTGTGTTTGAGAAAAACATATGATTAAAAAGAGAGTTTATACCATTGTATATAATATTTGAGTTATTTGAATATAGTTAAAAAACTTCAACGATATAATGGACGCTTAGTTGGATTGTATTGGTTGGTTAATTTAGTTATGTTTTAATAATCGAAATGTAATTGTGCCTTGAATTAATTACACCACGACATGAGGAAGTAAGAACAGTTGTTATTTAATTGGAATAGAAATTTAATTAACATTTACATGTAAGTCTTCAGCTGCTTCTCCTTTGTCGAGTGCCGTCGTCGCGCGCGCGAAGAACTCCGCTCCAGGAATAGGGTTCCAACCAAAAAACATGCTTCAACTATCATATATACAGGGGACTAAAAAGTAAATTTTAAAAATTTAACTTTGCTGAAAAAGGGCCGCGTGCAACTGTATTTACTAAAACAGCCCACGGTTGTAAGTTACAACCTTCTTCACAGGGTTGTATAATAGTGGTCACTGGGGTTGAATAGTGTTTTATAATTTTCAAACTGATTTTGGAAAACCTTTCACAAGCAGACTTTTCACAAGTAGATTTTTACAACTTGCTGAAACTAGGAATTTTTCGCTTGCTGAAGTTACTTTAGCAGGTTCAATAAAACTGTTTGGGAAACTTGTTTTCAAAGTATTTAGATAGTTTTTCAGTTTCAATGTTATAAAACAAAGTACTCAGAACCCTCCAAGTTAGTATCAACCAAATATAAACATATAAGGGTAAGAGAAGACTTAGCCAAAGATTTATACTGGTTCACTCACTTCCACTGTGAGCTACGTCCAGTCCCAAAGCCAAACAGCTATGGATTTTCACTATCTGAACAAATACAAGTATTCTTTTACAGTCAAGCCTCTTCAAGCTCTATTACACCAAGTATTGTTTCCTTCCAAGCCTCTCCATGCTCTAAACCAAGTATTATTTAAACAACAAGCCTCTCCAGGCTCAACAACGAGTATTCTTTCTTCCACCAAGCCTCTCCAGGCTCTCAGACACTTGAAAGTGTTTGCAAAGGAATTGGTTTAAGTTACTGAACCAAATAAGTACCTAACTTAAACTAGAACAAACTTGAACAAGGTAACTGAGTATAACTCAGGATAAATGAAATTTTGAGTACAATATATCAGAGAGTATGCAAAGTAGATTTTGCAGCATTTTGGCTTGATATAATTTCTTCTCTCCTCTATTTTGAAGTCATTCACGAAGCTATATAAGGATGAAATTAAGTCCGTTGAAGATTGTTGAAGTCGTCGTTGAGAGATAGCATTCAATGCTGTTGGAACCATTGTGAGACAATCTTCTGATAGCTTCTGACTTTGAGTAGTGCAGGTGTGCAGGTATGATTCAATTCTGACACATTTGCAGGTATTATGATATGGAGGTTTCCCTTTCAGGTAAGATGATTCAAAACATTCAAAAGGACTCTGTAATCTTTCCTTAAAAAAACATGCTTTCAGAAGACGTTGAGGATGCATTTAAGTCTTGAGCAGAAAGCCTTCCGAATTTATACAAAATGCCACGTTGGATGTCTTCAGCAGGTCTTCATGTCTCAGATAGCACTTCTCTTCAGAGGGTTGATTTACTTTAGCAGGTTCTTCTTCTTCAGAAGGTTGCACCATTTCAGAGGGTTGCTCCTTCAGAGAGTTGCTGAAACACATAAAAATACATTTAAGAGAATTTGTACTTTTTCAGAATACTTTAACAAAATTTGTTATGCATTAAAACTTAGGATTATGATACTTAAATATTATTAATTTCTTAACAACAATTTTGAGACTCAACACACTGTCTACAAGCTTGCTTCAAGCCATAGATAGATTTGTGAAGTCTACAAACAAGAGTGGAATATGGAAAATTAAGCCTCAGGGAACTTCCATGTAGACCTCTTCCATCAAGTCACCATGTAGAAAAGCGTTGTTGATATCAAGTTGTTGAAGGAACCAATTATTGGAGGAAGCAAGAGTTCAAAGAAGTCTAAAAATAGTTCATTTATCCATTGGAGCAAAATTATCAAAATAATCCAAACCTTCTGTCTGATTATACCTTTTGGCCACTAACCTAGCCTTATACCTTTTTAGAGTTCCATCTGAGTTATACTTGATTTTGTAACCCATTTGGAACCAATAGCAAACTTACCTGAAGGAAAATGAGTCAAGGACCAAGTCCTATTCAATTTAAGAGCAGCAAGTGATGAGGATTTGGCAAGTGTACCAATAGTATCAAGTAGTTAAGTGATAAGTAGAGTATCGTCTCCAAATGGATTGAGAAATTCAAATACCAAATCACAGAGAATTTGTCTAGTTGAATAAAAGAGTCACAATTGTATCAATGGAACAAGAAAATAATGCAGAAACTTTGAATCAAAATGCTTAGAACAAAAGCAAAAGGCAAAAGTAGTGAAAATCAATATCAAAAGCAATTAGAGGTTGGTTCCTCTTAATTCTCCCTCTATGGAATTCAAATGAATGTTCAATTTAGTTATTATGATTCAATTCATGATCCAATTCATTAATTTAGTTAAAACTCAATCCGATCCCTTGGTGAATTAACCCTATATTATCAACTAAGAACCCTAAATCCTTAGGTTAACTCAATGAAGACATGCATTAATATCAAGAATTGATAAAGATCACATAAGAATCAATTCTTGTCCCTAGGTATTTAACTTCTTATGTTGTTTGCTTCAGATCCAAGTTTTTCCTCAATTTCCCAATTGCGAGAATCACTCTAAATTCATGTAATTGAGTGAAAAAATCAATTGAAGCATTAATAGTAGAAGAAAACAATGAAATTGGAACACAATAATTTGAATTGAAATAGAAAACAAGAATTCACGTAGAGTTTGAAATAAAATTCACCAATCGCTAACCTAAGGAATTTAGAAATCCATTACAATTGAAAAGCAAAGGGGGAAAAGAGATGCAAATTCTAAAGAGGAATTCATTAGATTTAAAACCCTAATCTCCAAAAAAGAGAGAACTTTGTGTTTTCAATCCTAATATATCAAAAAGAAATCCTAAAAACAAATTTTAAAAGGGTAAAATATATAGCCTATTTATATATTGTCCTCACATGCAGCTTCCTGTGTGATCACGCGCGCGATACAACAACTTCCCCACATTCTAAACTGCTTGCGTCCCCACAAACAATTTCCTAAAGTGATCACGCGCATTGCTATGCTCGCGTCCTTACAGACAGATTTGTATGTCCCTATATGCATACAACAGTATGTAATTATCAAATTTGACTCTCTAGTGTGCTCACAAATCTTTTTTCTTGTCCTCACAAGCTCATCCAAAGACATTCTCCTTCACTCTTTTGCTTCACTTAATAAAATACCTACAAAAACACAAAATCAGTAACCAACTAAAGCATATTTACTCAAATTAAACTACTACCACCAAAAATTATATTACACAAATATGTATTCCTAAACATTTTAATTAATTTTTCATCTACTTTAATAAACCCAAATTATTAAAATTACCTAAACCTAACGTATAAATCCACTAATATTGTGGACTTATCAGCAAGTTCATTTTGCATACCCTTGAACCAATAGACAGATTAAGCATCTTGGTGATAATTTATAGGTTCATTTTCAATAGTAATTGACAAAGTAAATTTCAAATGATTAGGACATAAAGAATGATAAGATAAGACAGAAAATAAGGGACATCTCACATTCTTGTCATCATAAGGACCAACATTGTGAAGAAGATGACAATGATAATCAGTCAATAGCTAGATGGTTGTCTATTTATCTTGTGAGATCAGAATGGGCAGTAGCATAAGAATCAAGTTCAGTTTGATTAGTATTTGGTTGAACCTTAGGAAGAGGTTCTTCATCATCATTTTTATCAAAAAATACCATCGTTAATAGAATTATTGTTGGGCTGATTGACTTCTGTGATTAAATCAAAAGTGTAACCTACCTGAGTGCTAACATGATCACCAATGTTTGAAATTTTGTAAAAGGGAAAGACATTATAGAAACAACATTTCTAGATACTTGTATTTCTGTGGTAGATAAGTCAACAACAACATAACCTTTTGTACCAACTTTAATTCCCACATAAGCACACTTCCTAGCTCTAGGATTTAATTTATTTCTATGCTTGAGTAAAGGTAGAAGCAAAACACAAACTACCAAAGATCTTTAAATCAAGGTAGGCAGGAGGACTTTCATTGAGAATCTCGAAAGATGACTTGCCTTTTAAGACATGGTAGGTAATCTATTTATTAAATGAGCAGCATGAAGTATAACACATCACCAGTAAACATTAGGTAAATTAGAGTGGAAAAGAAGGGACCTAGCAACATTTAAAATGTGTTTATGCTTCCTTTCCACCACTGCATTTTGTCATGTTGTTTACACACAAGATGTTTGATGTACAATATTCCCTTGATTATTGTAAAACTTTGACATACAGAACTCAATGCCATTGCCAGACCTTATGACTTTGGTTTTCTTATTATATTGAGTAAAAATGAAAGAAACGAAATTCTGAATAGGAGTCCTAATTTCATATTTAGCCTTCATAAGAAATATTCAAGTGTTTCTACTAAAATTATCTACAATGGTTAAGAATTACTTATGTCCATGAATAGAACTAACAGAAAAAAGGCCCCAAATGTCCATATGGATCAAATCAAAGCAAGAAGCAGTACTGTTATTACTAGTAGGGAAAAGTAACTTGCATTGTTCAGTCAAATGACAATAGTCACAAATATGTTTGGGATCATACTTATCATAAGAAAACTTCCCTTTAGAATACATTGAAATCAATTATGTAGGAGAAAAAGCGGAACGTGACCAAGTCATGTGAGTAACATGTTGCTGCTGACTAGGATGATTTTAATTGGTCTTGGGTGCCAGCTTGGATTAATAATACACGTGGCAATGCTAAGTAAGCAAACTATTTGCCACATAAGCAGTAACATAATAGCTGGGACTAATGCTACTAACAAAGAAATAATTACGGACTAAAAACGAAAGTTTTTTTTATCGGGATTAAAATCAAGATAACCTATATTTGTAGGAAAAAAATATATATTTAAGCCTAAGAAATAATAAGAGAAATAGAAAGAAAAAGGAGGGGAAGAAGTGGTGTAAGAGAAGTAGATCTATAAAATCATTGTTGTTTATGATTAGGTTATGCAAACAAAAAAATATACAGCTAACAATTCAAATATTTTAGTCTCAGAATAGGTAAACTGCATACAAAGCACACCCTTACCAGACGCAATTACAAAAACAAAAGGAAGAGAGAACAAATAGAAACCATAAATACAAAGGAAAGAGAGATTTTTTGTCTTCAACTCAAAAGACCCTTTTTTCTAAGGCAACCAAGTATCTGTGGACTAAAAGTGCTTCCCAATGCCACTCCTGCAACAATCCCACCTCCATACCCAATCAAAACTATTTTCCAGTCAAATTCAAGAAAAGATCCTGTGTCTTGGTCACCATCAGAAGCAGAAGGTGGAACAAATGAAGGCCTTGCATCATCTACACACTTGTTCAACAACTGATTGCCACACAATCCTTTGTTTCCCTCAAATGAATTACCTTCAAATGTAGCAAATTGCTTATTGTATGGTATAGGACCTGAGAGATTGTTAAAGGACACATTAAAGAACTCCAGAAAGGTGATTTGTGTCAGCTGTTGGGGAATGTTCCCTGACAGACTGTTGAGAGAAAGGTCCAATGCTTCAAGGTTTGAAAGCTTCCCTAAAGAGGATGGAATGCTGCCAGTGAGCATGTTATTGGACAAGTTGAGCAAAACAAGACCATTCAAGTCTCCCATGACTTCTGGTATCTCTCCACTGATTCTGTTGCTTGAAATGTCAATGGCTATCATGTTGTAAAACTCTTGAAGCCTCTCATAGACCATAACGGTCCCTTTGATAGACATTGGAAAGAATAAGTATTAGTTTCAGTCCAATATAGTCCATTCTGCTGGAAGAAAAGATGCCATTGCTCATACTGTAATTGACTTGTGTTGGAAGCTTTCATTGATTTCCAACCCTGGATCATTTCTGAACCCAAATTTCCAGAGAACTCATTGTGAGAAAGATCAATGATGTGAAGCTTGGGAAATGTGCATGTCCAGGTCATGGGGCACCTTATGGCTCCATAAAATTCATTGTTCCGCAAAGCCAATACCTTTAACTCAGGTAAAGCTCCCAGCCAGAATGGAAATGAATCATTGATATTGTTATGGCTAACATCAAGATACTCTAGCCTTCCACAATTGACCAATGCTCTTGGCAACTGACCCTGCAAATTGTTATTGCTGAAATCAATCATCTGCAGGGAATTTCTTGTCATGTATGTTTGAGGAATGAGGCCAGACAATTTGTTTCCTTTTAGCATCAGAATTTCTAGAGATTGGCTGAAGTTTCCCAAACATGAAGGAATATTGCCTCTTAAGTTGTTGAAAGATAAATCAAGATGCATGAGTGATTTGAGATTGCATATGAATGGGGATATTTCTCCTCTCAATGAATTGTGAGAAACAGTTAAGCTTTGTAGACTTGCTTTTCTCCACAACCAACTAGGTAGTGTACTTATACTATTGTTTGACAAGATAAGACACCCTAGATCATTTAGATCTCTTATAAGTGCTGGAAACTCAACCAAATTGCATGAAGCCAATTCTAACACTCGAATTCTAGAACCGGTTACATTGGAAGGACTTTTTCCACTGAGCACTGATAGTTTGTTGAGTGACAAATCAAGAAAGGTTAGCTTTTTGAGCTTCAGAAACATATCAAGCTCTACCTTTCCATGCAACAAATTAGTGCACAGAGAAAGACGTTCAAGATTCTGTAGCCTAAAAAGAGAGTGTGGGATTTCACCATGAAGGTTATTCTTTTCAAGGTTCAAGTAAGCTAAATTGGTTAGGTTCATTATCCAAGATGGAATTCACCCCTTAAGTTGGTATTTGCTGCATTTAAATACTGGAGCTGGGTGAGATTTGCAGAAGGTAATGGTATCTCACTGCCAATATTTATTGAGGATAGATCCAAATAAATGATTGATGACAACTTACCTATCCAAGACATGCTCTCAACAGTGAATTCATTGAAACCAACCAACAAGTAGCTTAGTTTGGTAAGATTTGCAAATGATGCAGGGAGGTCTCCCTTAAATTTGTTAAATCTAAGGCTTATATACATGAGTTGTGTTAGGTTGCCAAGTGAAGAAGGAATAGGCCCAAAAAAATTGCAACTTGAAATTGAAGCCTTTAAAGAACTAAGCTTTCCAATGGATGCTGGTAGTGTACCATAGAAACTTGTGCCATCAAGTTGTAACAGGCTGAGTGAATTGGACTGAAAACAGGTAACCTACCAGTGAGATATGGATTAGATCCCAAATCCAGGTATCTCAATTTTGGAAGATGAAAAATTCCAACTGGAAATTCACCATACAGTTCACAGTTGTAAAGATACAGTGCTTGCAAAGATGTTAGATTTGTGAGCACATCAGGTACAGGTGATGAAATAGTCACATAACAAAGTACAAGCATTTCAAGTTTTGTGGAGTTTTGAACTATGTTTCTCAGGTTGGAAATTTTGAGTTGCAACAGATTGATTGTACCTGTAGGACTTGATTCAGCATTGTTGCTTAGATCAAGAGACAACAACTTGGACAGCTGTGAAACTTGTGGGGGATTTCTCCAAAAAATCTGGTATGAGAAAGGTTCAGGTATCTTAGCTGTGAAAGCTCACCTATCCTAGATGGGATTTGAGAGTAATTGAAGTCATTATCAGCAAGATCAAGATTTGAAGGTGTGCAAGTCTAAAAAGACTGCTATTAGCATCCATTGAACCATGGAGCTGGCTGCTACTAAGATCAATGCCAATCACATGACCTGTGTGCTCATCACATTTAATGCCAATCCATGAGCAGCAATCTGTGGTTGCATTCCAAGATGCTATTTTAGGATAACTCAAAGGATTATAAGAAGCAAACTTACTAATGACAAAGCCTTCCTTAAATTGCAACAAGGCATGGCTTTCACCTTCATGACATTGCTTTGATTGAATGGGAGGAGAACAGTGAGTAATTGGAAACAGAACAGTGAATAAAGGAAAAGAAACTGAACTGGTAAAGCAAGAGAAAACAGAAACCCCATTGTATCTTAATAGGTGTAAGCTGAAGCTTTCAGATAAAAAGTGAGACACACTAGGTGATTTTTATACTCAAGGAATCCACTGCTTATACAGACATATCAATTCTCAGTATTGACATTTATAACAAATGAAATGTCTTGTAGTGAACATGATAATCAGAGTGCATTTGGGTGGAGTGACTTCGGTCCTTCTCTGGCGTTGGACTATAACAGTGAAGCTAACTTGATCACTTCCAAAAACATTTTGTCTTCTATTGTTAAATTCAAGAAAAGCTTTTGAAGATGGCTCTTATAGTAGACTTTAGAATTATGTGTTGTCATACTCCATATGATTTGTGTTTGAATTTAATTTCAAATGCATTTTATACAAGGACTTGAGTCTAACAATCTCTCGAATTAATTCCGTGGCTAATACGATACAAGGTCTATTTGATGCTTTATCTTATATTATCATCCACAAACTTTTCTGTCCATTCTTTGTTTTTGGATTGTTTCTATTTCTGTACATGTGTCCATTCTCTCGTTATGCCTCGCGGAATGTAGTTTTAATAAGGGATAACTTTTTCATACACTAAAACATACAACTCATACAACACATTTTTTTTTTATTTTTCTATCATATCACATATCACATCCCACGTTTCTCTCCCTTTTCGCTCTTTTCTCTCTCTATGTTGTACATATAGATGACAATTGGATCCAGACTCAATGGGTACCCATAAAAATTACCTGCAATGGGTAGGGTAATTACCCATCAAATAGGTCTGGGTCCGGGTATGGATAATTACCCGCACTTTTTAATGGGTACGAGTGCGGTACGGGTACTATGGCACCCTACCCTACCCATACCTGCATATTATATAATAATTAATGTAATATATATACATATAAAATTAATATATATATATGCTTATATTATTCATTAATATTTTCTCAAAAAAAATTAATGTTAATATATATTATAATCACCAAAAAGAATTAATATATATTACTAATTTAATTAATTTAAATGTTATAATTTTAAAAATGTTATAATTTTGTATTCCTAAACACTAAAATAGCAGAACTTGAACTAATTTTCATTTCCCTCTCACTGTTCCGATTTCTTATCCACTTCTACATTACTAGAGTTATTTTGTAGTTAAACTTGGATGATATGAATTATTTTTCATTGTGGTAGTGATTTTTTTAATAATTTTTTATTTTCTAATGAATTTATTATTTTTATAGTTAACAAAAGTGCGGGTAATGGGTACGGGTATGGGTACTTAAGTACCAAATGGGTAAGGGTACGGGTATTAGAATCACTATCCACACGGGTCTGGGTCTGGGTACGGGTACTTTTTTAAAATACGGGTATAGGGACGGGTACTATAGTACCCTACCTAAACCATACTCATGGCCATCTCCAGTTGTACATGTATAACATGTACAAAAACATTTCTCTTTCTTGGAAAAGAAGTTCAATAATTGTTTGGATGCAATTTTCTTTGGTGCTATGACGCATTATAATTGTCTTTCTCATCAATCATGTATTTTGGTTAAAAACTTCAATCTAAAACTCCTATGAGCTTGCACAAAATTACAGAAATTAATTCGAACAAGTTGTGTTTTTATCATGTTAAGCATAATAGAAATAAGTAAATAACCTAAAGTATGTATAATATAAATTTATGCGTACAAATAATTGTTAACTTCTGAGTTTGACCATGTTCCTTTGGGTCTTTTATTGTTCTTTTCTCTTTAAATTTATGCAAGTGATTATTTTGTTTCAGTTGAAAATGAGAAGCAGAGTTATCATCATAAAAAAACGTTGTTTTATCATTGTCTCTTTTATTTCACTTTATTATTCTGACAACAAAGTAGGAATAGCTTATAATTATATTCCGAATTCTGCGTTTTTTATTTAAAAAAAATCTTATTATTTTTAGAATTTAAAAAAAATACATTAAAAAGTTTTAAAAATGATTATTTTTTTAAAAAAGTGATTATTCTTAAAAATAATCACAAACAAACTTTTTCGATATACAATAATTTTTTTATGAACTAAAATTTAGGGTAAAGAGAAGTTCTTACATTTATCTCACCCTAAAGAGACAAATGGAGGGTTCGAACCTATGACCTGTGACCATATTTTGCTTTACTCGACCAATCCCTTGGGATTATATACAAAAACTTGATATCAATGAAAAAAAGACAATTATTTAATAATTTTCCCCATCAAATATATAATGTATCTATTTTATATGGTTAATATCTTAAATAGTATATATTGATAAATAAATATATATCAAATAATGAAGTATATATTGGATTTAAAATTAATAATTTAAATTTGATATATAAACATTATAGTTTTAAATTAAAATTTTGAAACAACTATTGTTATGTTTAATTTTATTTTAGTTTTTAGTTTTTTAAAACTGTTTTACAAAACAATTTTTTTAAATTGTTTTTTACAAGTGAAATAATTTATTTATAATACCATCATAACAAAAAAAACTAAAAAATAGTTTTGAAAACATTAGAAATGTTTCTAAAAACTAAAAATATAGTTTATGAAAACGTTTCAGGATTTATAATTGTTTAATTTTGTTTCGAGTAGCATTGCCTCCTGCGGAGGATTTTTTTCTGTGTAAACCAAAAAAAAATCTACCTAAGGATAGTCGAGACACACATGGATATCTATTAATCTATTATCTATATATCTATTATCTATTATAATATATAAAAGCTTAAGCGCGAACTCTCGCGACGACACAACCTTATTCTCATATATCATTTTGCCAACTAAGCACTTTTGTTGAGTTGTCATTGCATGAATCAATCTCTTAATATCTTATGATTTGACCTTTGGATAATTGAGATGAATAGATACAAGGAGTTACAAACTTTAATTCAAGTACATTTATGGACATCAATGATTTCTTCACAATATTTTTTTATTAAGTATAAGATAAATAAATCATAAATAAATTTTATTTCAAATACATGTAAAGTTTTATTCAATTTATTATAACAAAAGTAATGTACTATATAATAATTATTATATTTGATATACTTAACAATATCATATTTTATTTATTCGCTTGAGCAACATATGAGCCTTAATATTTAAAATGATTCATTATGATGTAATAATTTTATTTTATGTGTATATATATATATATATATTTTAATATATGTATATTTATAAAAGTATTTTAAAAAATTGCTCAACGCACATGTGTTTAAATTTAATATATTAAATTTGAGTAATGAGCTATAGATCGTTTCCACTTGTACATTTTTTACCACATCGAGATTTTATCTTAGTGACATTATATCTAATTCCTGTCATTTTAACTTTTTAATACGTCAAGGTCAGCAGCCCAAGGAAGCACACACGCAGAGGCAGGGGAGGAGAGGAGGGAAAGAAGGGGAAGAGGGGAAAGCGGAGGGGCAAGGGACGCAGAGCAGGCCCGGGGAGCAGAAAAAATGAGGTGGAAGAGCGAAAACACAGGAGGAAGCAGGAAAAAAGAGAAAGAGCCGGCGGAAGAGCTGGATATCAAACTCATATGTTCTATCAAATATAATTTTTACTCAATTTAATAGCAAAAACATAAATTATTTATATTATATTTGTATATTTATTATTTTAATTTTGAATTAAAAATTCAAACTATTCATCCCCAACATTAGTTTCTTAATTTGCCATTCAATGTGAGTTTCTTTAACCCCTCCATAAAAGCACAAATTGCATTGTCAACTAAGTTAGAAGTTCAGATTTCTAAATGATTTCCATGGTTCTTGTCAAAAAGCATTGTTTTTAGGTAAGAAAATAATTGGTCATTTGCGGAAGGAAATGTTTCTTAACACCCCTAATTGGGATTTTGATAAATATAGGCATAAGCGAGATAGGGAAAAAAGAGAGAGGAAAATAAAAATATAATAAGTGATGTGAAGAAAAAGAAAAAAAAGAGAGGAAAATAGAAATGTAATAAAAAATGTAAAAGAGTAGAGTGTAAAAAAATCAAAATGTTTGTGGAAAGTCATTTATGCATTATATTAGTTAATGGAGGGTGGTGCAAGCATAAGAAAAAAAAACAAAAGTATAAAATGTTTTGATTTAAACGACAATAGCCTTGATCAATTCAAATAGATACAAGATATAGATGTTCATTAAAATGATTAGAAGGAATTGCGTACCCGGAATCAAAGAAGGATCCATGGTGTTTGTCTTGAACAGAGTGAGGAGAATGCACAGAGTGAGAGAATGTGCTATCTTCCTGGTAGGATGCTAAAAGACAGAATACAAGTACAGAGTGCAGAGTGCAGTGTCATATGTCTTATATATATAAATGACCAATTGACCGTTTTATATCCATACCAGTAGAGACCAGGGACCTCTCAACGGGTTACTGAACAGTCCAACCCATCACGGACTATTCATCAGAACCCAATATGTACTATCCATAAATCAATAAAATTAATAATGTGCAATATAATTGATATTAACAAATAATTAATTTATTGATTAATGTTAATCCACAATAATAAATTAATTTATTTATTAATTATTTATATAATAATAATATATAAATAATTATATAAATATAACATTCTCCCACTTGGATAACATTGATCAATAAACTAAATATATCAATTACAACACAAGCACATATATCAATTAACAATATAAGAAATATAAACATGAATCACAAAGATACTATCCGATAGGGATACATACCTTATGCTTATATTTCATAAAATGATGGATAAGAGAAACATAATTCAATAAAACAATATGCTATCCAATAATGATCCCAAAATGGTTCAAGCATTTTTATGTGCTAAAAGAGATGTAATGAAAATGACGTCATTGATAAATTTACATCTCATGAAAACCATAATAATATATAAAGTGTAAATTTCAGACTCCCACTAACTCAATACATCAAAAGACTTAACACACCCATATGAGTTACATGATTTTGAAAAACTCCAATAGCTAAGCCTTTAGTCAGCAGATCTGCTAACATATTTTCTGTAGCAATATGCTCAATCTGAGTCTGAAAATCAAAACTTTCTCTCTAACAAACAGAAATTTTATATCAAAATGCTTTGAGCGAGTAGAACTTCTGTTGTTTTGAGAGAAATACACAGCAGCAGTATTGTCGCAATATATCACAAGTGGCCTAGAAATACTTTCAACAATATGAAAGCCAGAAATCAAATTTTAAGCCACACATCTTGACAAGTAGCTCATAACAAGCGACATACTCTACCTCCATGGTAGAAGTAGCTGTAAGAGTTTGTTTAACACTCTTCCAAGAAATAGCTCCTCCTGCCATCATAAAACAAAGCCGGAAGTAGATATTCGGTCGTCAGGGCAACCAACAAAATCAGAATCAAAATAACCAATGACCTGAAGTTGATCAGACTTCTTATAGGTCAACATGTGATCCTTGGTTCCCTGCAAATATCTAAAGACCTTTTTAACGGCTTTCCAATGACCCAAACCCGGGTCGCTCAAGTATCTCCCTAAAGCATTAACAGCAAAAACAATATCGGGACGAGTACAATCTTGAGCATACATCAAACTACCAACAGCGGAAGCATATGGGACTTTTTCCATTTCAACTCTATTATGATCATTTCGAGGACGTTGAAATTTAGAGAGTTTGTCACCTTTTGAACAGGTGCAGCACATGGGGAGCAAGAATGCATGTTAAACCGTTTGAGGATTTTATCAATATATCCTTTCTGAGACAATCCAAGAATGCCACGTGACCTATCACAGAAAAACTGAATGCCTAGAACAACAGAGGCATCACCAAGGTCCTTCATATCAAAGTGGCTATTTAACATAAATTTTGTCTCAGTCAAAAAATTCAACACTGCTACTAGCAAGGAGAATATCATCAACATATAAGACAAGAATGATGAAATGGCTCCCACTATCTTAAATGCTATGAGAGATATGATCAGAAAAATAAGCTTAAAACATATCTCAGAAAATGAGCAAATACAAATCAAACTCCTATTAACCCAAAACACCAAAAGACTCATACAAACACACATGAGTTATGAAAACTCTAATAATCAAGTCTTCGGTTAGTGGATCTACTAAAATGCTCAACACACGTGATAGTTGTTGTTAATGTCTTTTCGACACTAATCCAAAACAGCTCCTTTCACCATCATAATAGGCCACAAACCCGACACTATCCACACAAGTATAAGTGCACACAATAGCCCAGTATAAAAAGTAATTACACAAGGGGAAGACCCAATAACAAAAGTAATTACACATGGGCTAAATCAAGAATGCTCGAGAACAGTTGACATTTAATAATCTGAGTTTTACTAAATAAGTGACTATGCATGTTCAAATAGAATAAACAAATTTAACAAATCTCCCACTTGAACAACATAGACACTTAGTTTAAACAAAATAAAACTCAAGATAAATATAGACAAAAAATGTCAACAATGAGCAAGCACTTATACAATTGGTTCAAACAAAAGAATACAAGTACCTCAACAATGCAGAAAATCATACTCGATAGGAGTACTCATATCATACATGCAAGATACCCATACATCTTAACCTTATGAAAAATGGAATATCGGTTAAAGAAAATTACAACAAAGTTGTATACTAAAATAATCAAAGTGTCTCTCATAACACAATGGCCAAAATAATAATAATAACATAGCACATAAACTCAAGTGCCTATAATAGCCCAATAACAAATAACAAAAATAATTACATATGGGCATAACCCAATAACCAAAGTAATTACAAAATGGGCATACCAAATGGCATCAATGAGTAAGCACTTTATTGGTCCAAATAATAAGATTTATAAGCACCTTATCGATCCAAGAAATCATACTCGATAGGAGTATTAATTTCATATATGATACTTATAAATCTGTGACCTTATAAAATGTGGAATGTTGGTCAAAAGAGAAGCACAATAAAATTGCAAGCCAAATGTGCAATACCAACAAAATAACCTTAGCGTACACTTAATGTGCCTTACTGAGATTCAACAAATTGCACATAATAATATATATCAATAAATTGTGCATAAGAACATATCTCAGTAATACGGAATGAGACTTCTTCCCAAAATCTCTAAGAGCATGGTCATATGATTAAGCGCGCATAATAACATATGAAAACCAAAAGCTCAAAATTAATATTTTGATACAAAGTGCACACAAGAAACATATAGCAATGTTATTGTCTCAAGACAAACAATTGTGTGTACTCCCACTAATCCAAAATAATATATTATTAGGATTCTCATTAGAGTCAAATAATATTAAAATACTCTAATGTAAAATATCTAACAGTGGGATTATAACTTTTGCTAGGTACTCATTATGACTCAAAAATTTTTTTTCTCTTCAAAATTTGATATTAGAGAGAAACATATTAAAGCAAAGTCAACAAAAATGGTTACGAAATAAAATATGAAAACTCAACATAGAATCTTAACCATGGTTTTACAAAGGAGTTTCATAGTTAACCATATACTTGACTTACAAATGAAGGAAATTATAAATGTCCACTTGACATTACAAAATAGAAAATCTCCTTAAAAATTATTGTTAACACGCAATTTTATAAAATATGATGGCTATTTAAAAAAAATGCCAACATATGAGTGAGATTATAATCTCCAACATAATTCAAAATGAGATCATAGAAAAATTCAACAACTCACTCCCATGACTCAAGTGTTACAATTTAAATAATAGCAAAACACTCTTTAGCGGAAAGCGGGAAACAAAAGTGCACAGACCCTTGACTATTATTGAGGATATAATAAAATAAATTAAGAAGTCTCTAACTCCCATATTCTAATAATTACAAAATTAAAGAATAACAATATTGTATTATATACAAAATTTAACCATACATATATATATATATATATCCCAAAATAGTTTAACATACCATTGATGATAAGGAAGACTAATGGCATGTAATAGAAAAATTAATCTCTTCAAACAATAAACAAGTTAATTTGGGACATCAACATATTGTCTGGTATAATTAATTACCCATAATATAATATAATAATAGAGAGTTTGACTATAATGTTCTCAAAGAGACTTAACAAACAATATCCTCAATATAAAGTCTTGACAATAAAGGGTAACATGTAATTTTTAAAGAGAGAGGAAATACTACAAAATAAGATTATGTTAAGGGAAAATAGTCATTGCATTACTACAATCTTGCTTGACAAAATCATAACATAATATATGTAGATTTCTCCCCACTTGATAGAGAAAAGTAATTAAATAAATAATATGAAAACATATAAAATATTAAAAATTATTTTCTCTATCACACAATGATCATGTCAAGCAATGTCATACCGATAAGGTATGTCCATCACCTTACACAATTCAATTCAACTTATTTCAATAAAAGAATTTTCTAAAATTAAGTCCTATCAAAATATTGACAGAAAATGGGCATAGAGGCTAACACCAAATATAACAAAGAAACATTTAATATGCATAATATTTTATGCTAACACAAAATTAAATGAATTTGTGTGTCTAGCCAAAATAATAAGTGCCCATTAAACCAAAATTTCTTATTTACAATGATCTCGCCTAAGGGTCCGAATCATAATAAATAAGAAATAATAAATGATACAATATATAATTCTCATGTCCCAAAACAAATTCTAATACCGATAGGGTACTAAAATAAAAATTTGACATGAGTTAATCCTCAATATATATTGTATAAAAAACAAATCACATTAATAACAATACACCGACTAGGGTATAATTGTTATTAGTGCAATATAAATATATTTTAAAATAACTAATTTTCTAATAAAATTTGCATAATTGTACCCACAATAGGCGAGCTCACAATTATACAAAATATAAAAATCATACCAAACATAATTTAATTGAATAAATAAACTACATGATTAACAAACTATATGTATTATAAATACATTAATATATGATTTCAAAATGGCCAAAATAATGTCATAACATTGGCTCAATATTAGAGAGAGTGAGTTATACCAAAAAACTCTCTAATAATATATGAAATATACACAAAAATTTCAGGCCAAAATTCTCAGAGTAGCATTTTCAAATTATAAATTACCTCCAAAATAATTAAAATAAATACCTCCAGGCATCCAAAATTACAAACAATATATACCAAAAATTCAGAAAATTAATTAATTAATTTTTGGTATAAAAAATAAATTTTTTCGGGCCAAAATGGGGTATCCACGGGCTCCCACGCGCTTGTGCCGAGGAGAGTGGGCATGCGCAACCCAACAACTGGGTCTTCTTGACACGTTATACCAGGAAAACCGGGTTGCGCCTGACCCGCGAAACAGACCCGCCTGCACGCGGCGGTTACCGGGCGACGGGGAGGCGCAGCGATTTTACGGCCATAGGACCGCCTCTTCACGGTGGTTCGAAGCCCTCTATCAATTTCGAGTTTAAGCTTGCCATTCCTGTCCAATTTCAGATAAAAAAAGCTGGGGTTTTTTCCGGGTCGCGCGCATCATTTTTCCGTTCGCGTTCGGCATTCTCCAGCGACGATAGGCCGCGATTTTCTGGCCAGAGGATCGCGACTTCATGGCGGCAAGAAACCCCAAGTCAATTTCGTGATCTAGCCTTTGTGGAACGGGGAATTTGCAGATCGAAAAACAAGTGTTTATAAAACTCACGATGAAGACTTACAGAAATTCTCCAGATTTTTCCAACGATTTGTTCTCAAAATGTGCAGATTATATGAAATCTAGAGGCAAACAAAACCCCCAAGTAATTTCGAAAAAGATTGGCTCAATTGTGAGATCAAAACTGGGTTTAAGGTTCGAACCAGTGAAGAAAACGGTCTAAATCTCACGAAATACTCAACGAAATCACACCAAAATTTGGTTATGATTCGAAATTGTATGGGTAATAAAAACCCCTAAATCAATTTAAACGACAATAGCCTTGATCAATTCAAATAGATACAAGATATAGCATGTTCATAAAATGATTAGAAGGAATTGCGTACCCGGAATCAAAGAAGGATCCATAGTGTTTGTCTTGAACAGAGTGAGAGAATGCACAGAGTGAGAGAATGTTGCTCTCTTCCTGGTAGGATGCCAAAAGACAGAATATGAGTACAAAGTGCAGAGTGCAGTGTCATATGTCTTATATATATAAACTGACTAATGGGGGTACCAGTTTATATCCATACCAGTAGAGACCAGGGACCTCTCAACGGGTTACTGAACAGTTCAACCCATCACGGACTATTCATCAGAAACCCAATATGTACTATCCATAAATCAATAAAATAATAATGTGCAATATAATTGATATTAACAAATGTAATTAATTTATTGATTAATGTTAATCCACAATAATGATATTAATTATATTATTAATTATTTATATAATAATAGTATAAAAATAATTATATAAATATAACATAAAATGGACATAGAAAAAGATGATAAGATAGAAATGTTGAGGCATGGCCTGTTCTGGTCGGTATATATATATATTGCTGGCTTTAATTAGGATATCTCTCACCCTAATCGGGATATTATCATACTTAAGCTGTATTCTTGTGAACATGACCAAGGAAAAAGGTTGCTACATTCTAACTTAAGCCACCGACATTAATTAAATGCATTTCCCATTACACATTATGCTAAGTTGAAGCAGATTATAGGGACTTAAGCGGATTATGATGTAACCGTGACCTGACATGATTATAGAACAAGTGAGTAATGTTACATTATAAGTTCAACCACCTCTGGTTAACATACGCTATCTATTCCCTACTTTAAACAGTTAAACCCCCTTACTTTGGGCGTCAGCAACTACAACAAATATTATTTGGCATATAATTCAATTGGGAATTTGGGATTAAGAGTCTCTCTTATTACAAAATCTATATCCATTTAATTATTTTAATATGACATATGTTGAACAACATAGAACACTCTAAATTACAAACAAGAAAAAAGAAATGACAATAGTGAAAGCCATCATTTCAAAGCCAACTAGTTTGTGAAGTCCACTTTCCTATTTAAAGAAAAGACCCTTTTCTTTAAGCCATCCAAGTATCTCTGGACTAAAAGTGCTTCCCAATGCCACTCCTGCAACAAGCCCACCCCCATACCAATCAAAACTAACTTTCCAGTCAAACTCAAGGAAAGATCCTGAGTCTTGGTCACCATCAGAGGCAGAAGGTGTATCAAATGAAGGCCCTGCATGATCTACACATTTCTTCAACAACTGATTCCCACAAAGACCTTGGTTTCCCTCAAATGAATTACCTTCAAATGTAGCAAATTGCTTATTTTTGTGGTATAGGACCTGAGAGATATTAAAGGACACATTAAGGAATGACAGAAATGTGAGTTCTGTTAATTGTTGGGGAATCTTCCCTGATAAACTATTGAGAGAAAGGTCCAATGCTTCAAGGTTTGAAAGCTTCCCCAATGAAGATGGAATTCTTCCAGTTAGCATGTTGTTGGAAAGGTGAGCAAACAAGGCCCCTTTAAGTCTCCTATGACATCTGGAATCTCTCCAGAGATTCTGTTACTTGAAAGATCAATAACTATCAAGTTTGTAAATTTTGCAGCCTCTCATAAACCATGACCATCCCTTTGTTAAACATTGTGAAAGAATAATTATCACTTTCAGTCCAGTTGTACCTTCCTATCCACTTCCAGGTTGAATGCTCATACTGTAACTGACTCATATTGGAAGTTTTCATGGATTTCAGGTCTGGATTATTTCTGAAGGCAAACTTCAGAGAACTCATTGTGAGAGAGCACAATGATGTGAAGTTGGGAAATGTGCATGTCATAGGGCACCATATAGGCCCATGCAATTGATTATGATGCAAAGCAATAACTTTCAACTCAGGAAGAGCTCCCAGCCAGAAAGGAAATGAATCATTAATCTGGTTATAGCTGACATCAAGATACTCAAGCATTCTACAATTGACCATTGCTCTTGGCAACTGACCCTGCAGATTGTTATTGCTTAAATCAATCATTTTCAAGGAACTTTTCATCATATATGTTTGAGGGATGAGTCCAGATAATTTGTTTCCTTGTAGCATCAAAATTTCCAGAGATTGGCTAAAATTTCCCAAACATGTGGGAACCATGCCGCTTAAGTTGTTAAACGACAAATCAAGATGCACAAGAAATTTAAAATTGCATATCAAAGGGGGAATTTTTCCTGTCAATGAATTGTATGGCATGTAAAGAGATGTCAACTCATTTAGGTCTCCTAAAAATTTTGGAAACTCAACCAAATTGCATGAAGCCAGATTTAACACTTGAATTTGAGGAAAGGTTGCATTGGAAGGATTTTTCCCTCTAATTAATGAAATTTTGTTGAAAGATAAATCAACATAAATGAGCTTCTTGAGATTCAGAAACTTGTCAAGCTCTAGTTCCCCTTGCAACGAATTATTGCCTAGAGAAAGAAGTTCTAGGATCTCTAGCTGGAAGAGAGAGTCTGGTATTTTACCCTTAAGATTATTCTCTTCAAGAGCCAAGTAACATAAATTGGTTAGGTTCATTATCCAAGATGGAATTTCACCACCTAAATTGCTATTAGATAGAGATAGCATTGATATCTGGGTGAGATTCACAAAACATGGTGGGATCTCGCTGTTAAGATTTAGAAAGCTTAAAACCAAAACATTGATCTTTGACAGCTTACAAATCCTTGAGATGGTCTCACTTTCAATAGTAAATTCATTGAAACCAACATCCAGGGTCTGTAATTTTGTAAGATTTTGCAAGCATGAAGAAAGGTGGCCCTTAAATTTGTTGTATCCAAGTCCTAAGAAAGTAAGCTGAGTAAGGTTTCCAAATGAAGAAGGAATAGACCCTGAAAAATTGTTCCATCCAAGGCCCAAGTAGGTAAGGTGAGTAAGATTGCCGAGTGAAGAAGGAATAGACCCTGAAATTTGCATTGTGAAATTGACAACTTTTCTAAAGATTTAAGCTTTCCAATAGACGCAGGTAGTGTACCATAGAAACTTGTGCCAGCGAGTTGTAACAAGCTAATGAGTGGACTTGAGTGAAAATCAGGAATATTACCCGTGAGATCTTGGTTATATCCAACATCAATTTGTCTCAAGTTTGGAAGATGAAATATTCCAGCTGGAAATTCACCATACAAATCACAATGATAAAGAAGTAAGCTTTGCAAAGATGTAAGATTTGTGAGTATATGAGGTACAGACGATGAAATGGTGACATAATGAAGACGAAGAATTTCAAGACTAGTTGAATTTTGAATTAAGCTTCTCAGAGTGGATGTTTTGAGTCGCAAAAGGTTGATTGGATATGGATAAGCATTTACATCTACAGTGCTTATGGATAGATCAAGAGACAGTAACTTGGACAAATGTGAAACTTGGTGTGGGATTTCACCAGAAATTTTGGTTTGAGAAAGGTTCAGATATCTTAGCTTTGAAAGCTCACCTATGGTGGATGGGATTTGAGAGTAATTGAAGTCATTATCAGCAAGATTAAGCCTTTGAAGGTGTGGAAGGTGAAAGAGAGTGGTATTAGCATCCATTGAACCAAAGAGGTGGCTGCTACTAAGATCAACACCAATCACATTGCCTCTCTGCTCATCACATTCAATGCCATCCCATGAGCAGCAATCTGTGCTTCCATTCCAAGATGCTATTTTAGGATAACTCAAAGGATTATAAGAAGCAAACTTACTAATGACAAAGCCTTTCTTGAATTGCAACAAGGCATGGCTTTCATCTTCATGACATTGCATTGGCTGAATGAAAGGAAAACAGTGAGTAATTGTGGATGTGAACAGTGAATAATAAAGCATTGACAGAGCAAGAGAGCATGGAAACCTCATATTATATCTTAATAATTTTAACTCAAACATTCAGATGAGAAGCATATATGGCACACCAATCAGGTTTTTATAATCAATGAATAATGGACTTGCTAAACCATGTCAAATAACATGCGTCAACCATTGTAACAAAAGTAGTAACATATTTTGTCGTGAATCTCGAATTGTCTACATGACACACATGGTCACTTAATTTCTTCATTTTGCCTTTCGGTGTGGGTGTTTCTTCAGTTCAGTTTAGTCCACCACAAAGAACCAATCATGGTGTAACTTTCAAGTGTCAAATTCTTAGAATTAATTTTCACGGTTCTTGCCAGCACATTAGCATTGTTATTAGTTAAATATCAGCATAATTTATCATTACAAAAAGTCAATTGCTGCTTCCATTTTGCCATTGCACATAGCATCTTAATTAGTCGGCACCGGAAACAAATCAAAATCAACTGTGTTAGCCTTGGTGGCGGTGATTGCGACCATTGTGATTAATTGTGGGCATTATGGCAATTGCAATGTGAATTGCTGTGATTGCAACATGAAATCATTTTAAATTTGCACCAATTGTAACCGTGATCCACACCAAAAAATCTCACATCTCTGTTCTCCTTTCCAGATCCCGCTTTCCTTTGATCACTATTACACCATCCTCAACTCTCTGAAATCCCATCTCAACATGTATAGTAAATACATTCGTTTTGAAGTTGATAAAATTTTGAATGCCACAACTTCTGGAAATTTGAGTTAAACCTCAAGTTTTAACTTTTTATGCATCTCTAAACAGATTCAACAATAGATCGTTTAAGTTAATTGAAGGGTTAAGAAGATTAAGTGACAAAAGAAGTTGAGGGGCAATTGAAAAAGGATGAAGTTATATGTAATATGCTTTTCGTTTAGATTCACCATTAGATCGTTTGGTTAGCACTAAAGACTTTGTAATGTTTTGGCCTTTGGAGTGAATTGATAACTCAATAGTATATATGTTTTCATGATCTGTAATATTGTTGAAGCATTCATTACAAAACTCTGGTAAGGCCGGTTTTTATGGTGTTTATTTGACAAGACACATGACAGATCTTGGGTAGCTGGTTTTGTAGTTTACTAGGTTTTTTAGGTTACGATAGAAAATGGAAGGAAATGTTTGTAAGAAACACTTCCTTGATTCCCTCTATTATATTTGTGAGTGTAATTAGATTACATAACTCTCTCCTCCCCCTCCTCTTTCACTTCCTTTTATTTTCCTCTAAACTCATAAACACACCCTTAAGCAATCTTCAAGCTGAACTTCTAGCCATCTTACATCTAGCCATCTTACATCGCCTTAATCTGGCTTGGATTCAGGTGCTTGCAGGTAGATTTGCAGTTCTGACTCTGGAGTCACTCTCTGCTTTGTGGTACGCAGCCCCCTCCCCTTTGCCACAAGAATGCCACAACTCTCCTCCAGGTGGTCTTGCTCTCCCTTCTCCTTGCAGACACCGTGGGTGTAGTTTGCTTTTTCTTTCTTTTTCCAATGTACCAAAAGCATTAATAATTTCATGAACTTATTTCCTAATATCATAAAATCTATGCATTGAGACAGGCACCTTTGAAAGTATTCTTTTGGTAAAAGACCATGCTTACTAGAAAATTCATGATAAAAGAAAGTATGGCAAAAGTATTTGAAAAGTAACACTGATGGTTTGAACTTGCGGAATTCCCCATGTACATTTTCTAAAATGAGGACTTCAGTATGTTTAAACGTTTGGAATATTATTTTATTAATGTGTTTAGACTTAATCTTAGACAAAATACTAAGCTAATGGCACTAAACCTTAGACATTTATGCTGGTCATATAACAAAGTTTGGGTAGTAACAGAAGAAAGAGATTAAGCCTGCTAAGCAAGTTTATATGAATATTAATTTATTGTAAAAATCACAGCATACAAATTCAATTTAATCTTTAAAACTGAACATATTTTAATCAAATTTGACTATAGAAACATCCCTTCTATATTACAGAAGATTTCATCAGCATAATATTACTTATTTTTATCACAATCTCCTAAACAGTGGCTGTCTAGTTTCTACCAATCGGCAACTCAGACGGAGAATGCAGAAAGTGTACAAACAATTTGTCCAAACGCACATACAGACTATAACAGTGAGTAATCCTTCTAAAATATGAAGACAACACTGTCATGAACTCTGGATTTCTGATTCTGAGCCACACATTCTGAAATCCACATTAGGTTCCTGATTTCCTGTTCCCTTAACCTCATATATGCGAAGAAAACAGCATAGTGAAACTGCAATATAGACAAAAGAGGACGGCTTAGTAATGAATAAGACATACCCTATACAAAGAATTAAACTATTTTTAAGGCTCTGTTTAGGGTTATTTCCAGTTTTTAATTTTTGGTTTTATAAAAATTTCAGCGCAATGACTTCCATTTTCTCATCATTTGGTAAGAAAGATCCAGCAAACATTAACATTGTTAACTTTCTCTACATGAAATAAAAATCGATACTCAGATCTGTAAAAAAGTAAACCTGTTGCTCAAACGCCAGGCAAAGCCTCTTCACCTCCTCCTCATAGAATGCCTTGTCAAGCATCTGGCTCTCTCCATAAGATAACTTAGCAAAAATAGATTGATAAGGGGGGTACTTTTCCATAACACCACGAACCTACATGAGCAACCAGAAAAGAGATTTAAGGCCTTGAAAAGCACTACTAAAATCAACTAGAAATACATTGATACTACAGACGGGCTACGATGACTGACAAATATTTCAGGACAGGTACCAGCACAAAACTGCACAGACTTTATGAAAATTGCTTCCAAAATAGAAGATAAAAAAGCTCCAAAGAAAAAATGAAAGCTTGAGAGTGACACATCAAATAAATATCTGCAAGTTGCTGTCACGGACTCGTGGGACAATCACCCCACAACACAGCTTAAGTCATACAACAATGCTTAAACCAAAGGCAAGAAAAATAGTACAATAGCAGTAGATTACACTGACTTGGCTATTAATAAATACAAATCAGACAACCTGAAAAATATACAAATTGAAAGAAGATCCACCAATTTAACAACCTAAAACATACCTGATCTATGTCCTCACAGACAGCAAGTTCCTCATGACCATATGGATAGCTGTTTAAAGTAAGTCAGTTATTACTAAAAGAAGAATTCCAAAGTGGTATAGAAATACTTTTAATTAAAATTAAAGAAAATATAAATATTTAGATGAGGGATATGAACTTACAGCAAACCAAAGTTAGAGTACAGTTTTCTACGGTCATCTCTGGTAAGCTCAGTACCAATGCTGCACAAAGTGGAAACCAGGGATGCTAGTTAAGCAGGTATCCCGAAAAACAAAAATATAATACAAAGCCTTCTTAGTAATATACCTATTTATGGTAATATTCACAGCCCTTCTATCAGCCTCAAAAGCTAGAAGGTCTGACATTATCTCAGCAGTGGCACCACCAAGTTTCTGTTTAGGAATAACATTATTGATGAAAACAGAGTGGCAAAATTGTGACAAGAAACATATACATATATAGTGAGTCAAAAAGAACCTCAGACACTTCACCTGACAAAATTTGTAAAAGTCTTCAAGGTATGCTTTGTAAAGAGTGTTCCTCATTATTTCAATGTTCATATCATCCAAGTCCTAGAAAAGTATAGATTATAATAACAGTAAAATTAAATCAGCAGAAGTTCAATTTCAGACAAGAATCATGACCACATATTAAAAATATAAATCATTACCATAAAAACTCATCAAGCTACATCAATAAAACTATGCATCAACAAAGTCATTGATGCCCGCAGACCAACAGCTAGTTGCCTTTCATTTTTAGATAGTCTATATTATAATTTTTCTTTTATCACATTCTATTGGATACAAATTATGGATGTAGAAATAGATAATTTCCACATTCTGCAATAGCACTACAATCTTTTAAAACTACACCAAACAGACTGATAAAAAAATAATAGGAGAAAAAAAAATTTAGGAAAGACAATTTACCTCTGATGTAATGCACTCAGAAAAATATGGAGCCAGAGGAGTGTCAACAAGAACCAGCCTGTAAAGCTCCCGCATATTCTGAGCAACTGCCAGAGTAGCAATACTGAGGAGAATCCACCCCATCCCCAAAAAAAAAGAAAAGAAGTAAAATTAAAATCTTATGTGCTGACAGTCAATGAAAACTGCATAGAAATTACTATACCTGTCAAACATGCCCAGTGGATGGCATTTTTCAAGTAGTTCTTGAACATCTCTCTCATGCAAGGTTCCAGTAACAATCAAAACAACATTGTCTATCATGTGACCATATCTGCAGGATGGAAACATAAAATATATTGATTTCAGCTTTACAGCTTTTCCTACTCATTTTCCAGGACCCATTCGGATTTGAATTCAACTCCACACAAAGAATGGGTTATAATGCCTGTAATGTAATTGTTGAGTTGCTTACAATTATAATGCCTAAAACTTGGATGTTACACCAGAAATCAGCTTAGTATTAAAAAGATATTCTTTAAAATTTTAATCTCTTCAAGCTCAAACTAAGTACTTATCCTCATTATGAAGCTGATATTGACAGAATAAATCGGTAAGCAAGAAGAAAAGTCAAGTTCACATACGTGATATATTCTAAAAAGGTTGTGAAAGGGGTTCTGTGGCTTGGCACAGCATGTGCTTGTAATCATCAACCAGCTTAAGAGTACATTTCTCCACAATTGTGGTGGTATGCAATGGAGAAGGCTCTGCAACAGGTAGCTCATTGCCAGTCAGCGCAAATCAATAATTTTAAGTAATTGTTATCAATGAGTAGACACCCTTGTAATTATACAAAAGCAATCCAATGTATACTTTAAAAGAAAACTTGATAATTGAATCTATAATTTATTTACACAAGAAGAAACACAATGAGAAAAAGAAATTCTTCAAAATCTTCATCGAACAAAGAAAACCGAACAAAACCCGAAGCATTAACAGATAACTTCCAGACAAATATAATAAGGAGATAAACCAGATCTCACTAAGGTTCACAATATCATATAAATGCAGAATCCATTCATCGTTCAGCCAAGGTAGACCAACAATCCAAATTGGCACTCGTTATCAACAAAAAGAAAGAAAAAAACCTAGATTACATGTTTTGATAACTCCCAAGTACTTGATTCGGTCACACCATACTACATCTCGTTTTGAAAATTGAGAATCAACACACACATCAAACAGACATCGCGATTTCGTATAAGCATAACTAAGCATGCACTTTCAGGAAAACATAGACAACAGTAATAATTAATTAATCATAACTATAATGATAACAAGAAATTGAGATTGGTGATCGATGAGGGAGAGTGCGAATTTGAAAGAGGAAGAAATGGATGAGAAGCGAGAAGGGAAACGCACCGTTTTGGAGGTAAGGGCCATACTCGGTGGCGGAAAGGTGCATCTTGATGTCATCGAGGGATTCGCATTGGCAGAGATTGTTGTAATCGGCGGTGGTGAGCAAACCGGCGCGGTGGCCCCTGACGATGGCCTCAAGGTAACCGCCGTGGATGTTGAAGGTGAGAGCTTCGAATCCGTACATTGCGGTTCGGATCTGCTACGAGTCTCGGATCTCGATCTCGAAGGATTGAAGAAAAGGGGATCCAGAAGCACCTCCTTCAGGAAAATTCTGAACCAAAGAGGAGGAGGAGGAGAGAAGAGAGTCTGGTTGTTGTCAACAATAATGAGGAAAATTAAAATAAATGGAAATTATATTTTGTGTTTTATCATTTTTCCTTTTTTTATTTATAAAAAAATTATATCGATAAAAGAATCACATGGATTTATTTCTTTTTCTAAATTTTTTAATGCGTTTTTATTTTATCTTCAATAAAGATAATATTATTGTGTTTCAAGATAAGTACGGAATTGTTTACCTGCCCATGAAATTTCACATGAAAACTTAATCCTAGTAGTAAAGTATAGGATCCTATCTGTCATTTTGTCCAAGGGAAATTATTTGCATCACAAAGAATAAAACTACTACATATCAAGATATTATTAAAGTACACATTTTTATAAACAAAATACTCTTACCAAAAATTTTTAGTAAACATTTCACCCAATAATACTTTTCACTCCTCCTATTTCTTCTATCTCTTTTATATTCTTTTTCATTTTTTTATTATATCATATATCACATCTTCCCTTTAACATATTTGGTTTATAACAAAATCACGTCATAAAGTGAATCGGGGCCAATGTCACAGAGAGTAGCATTGACCCATGATGCACATTTGTAACACGATCAGCCCAAAGGGAAACTACCAAAGCAATAGCTTTAGGACCCCAATGTTACATGGACTGGGATCCTCGACAGCCTTTCCAGCCTCTGCAACAAACTTTAGCTACAGAATCACTAGGTAAATAAAATTTGTAGCTGACCCCTAGCTATTTCGTAGTTAATGTTTGTTACAGAGGTTGGAGAACTGCAAAGAATCCTTACACATGTTACATAGGCTTCATAATTTTACACCTATATTAATTATAATTATAATTATATTTAAAATTTATATAAATATATAATAGGTTTTTTGTAAATTTACTAATTACTAAATATATCTTTTATATAAAACAATAGACCTCATCCTTACTATAATTATTCTCATAATAAAATAATTATCTTTTTAGTTTATTAGTTGAGTTTTCCTATCATATTAATCCTAATTAAAATACATATTTTTTATTATGTAATATAGTTAATATTGTAATATATCAAAGTCACCAAAATACTAACATAAACGTTAATTATCTATAATAATAATTTAATAAGTAATTTTATATCTAATAAATTTTGAATAAAAAGTTTCAATAAAATTATAGCAATTTTAATAAATTGTTTTAATTAATTAAAAATGACCCCATCTCAAAATTTGTTCTGCTTCTAAACATGTGTTGGATCGACCCTTATTTATAATGTGGTTTTTGATAAACCAAACACGCTGTGTAAAAGTATCATTATTCTTAGTTACTCTAAGGAAGTGAGATATGCAATACTTTATATATCACTTTTACATAATTTTACTCTTGAATTGTGATAGATTCAGTGGTGAAGTTAGGAAACAATTGTAAAGGAGGCCAAAATTACCTATGGAGGGCAAAAACATATAATATTGGGGTGTCATGCAATAGTCATGTCCCCCCTTAGCTTCAGACTTAAGACTTGCAATCATTAACTTTAGACTTTATTAGATCTTAAAACTTATAAAAATTATTCAAATTGTTATTCATCAAAACTTAGATATTTCATATTATAATTAGACTTATTTCAACACATTTTTCTTCTGTCTTGACTTATGCTTTTGATGGCTAAGCTTTGGTAGCTTCTACCTTATGGTGGTTAAGCATTCATCATTGGTTTTGCTTCTATCAAGTGGTTAAGCATAGATCGTGGTTAAACTTTTCAAATTCATTGTAATTTTTCTTTGGATGTATTGTGCTGTTCATTCCAAGCTTTGAAGTGTAGCTGTAACGTCCTAATTTTCTAATTCAGAAGTTAGCCCGTTGGAAACCAATTTCTGAACTTAGAATTTAAAGCGCGACATTTTGGATACCGATATATTCACTACATTGTAAAGTAACCAACGATAACTCGGCAATTTGCAAATAAGAACTAACATATATAACATACTTAAGGTAAATCCACTATTTACATAACAAGCTTATACTTAATACATCATTGAACAACTTAAAAACTCAAGCCTAATTACATGATAATATACATATACACCTAGATATCCATTTCATTAACAAAACAAAATGCCACATCATCCATTGAAGATTACTTCAACTCCCGATCTGAAAATCCGAATGCGGTGGTACCTGTACATCTATATTTATCCACATAACGCGTGGTGAGATAATAATCTCAGTGAATACAACGATGCATATGAAATGCAGGAAATCATGTATCCATGGCAGATAAAGAATTTAACACAATTCATATAACATTATCAAACTAAAATTATGCAATTTATGATGCACTCACTGCTGTGCCCAGCAGGCATGTTCTTATCTCTTGCTGGAGTTAGAATTGAGCTCAGACTACGGGAAACGTCTTTCCCGGGGACGAATCCCACCCAATACTGGACCGAAGTCGTGTTTTAAACATAATTTCTTAACTTTAACTCACGGCCGAAGCCGGCTTGAATTAACTCACGGTCGAAACCGGCTTAGGATGTTTCAATTATTATAAACATAATATCTCATCAAGGATACTAAATGTACAGAACAGAATCAAGGCCATTCCCATGAACATAACTTATAATTTTCTCCTATTCAAACCTAATTCCAATCATACTTCTAATTCACAATTACAATATCAACTAGGCATGCAGTTTTACAACCTAACAATTATTTAGAAAAAGGAAGAGGTAAAGAGAGAATTAGGGTTCATACATCCAACAAACATATGAGAAAACATAATGGAAAGTGAGTTGTACTTGATAAGTGAAAATTATATGATAAATCAGAGCACTTTTTAGTTCACTTATCAAGGATAAAATGGTATTTTTGCCCCAGTTTAATCCCTTTATATTTAATATCAGATAAATTATATTTATTAATCTTGGATTTGAATTTGATGCTATTTTGATAGAAATATTGCTGATTTTTGCAGGATATTGCAAAGATTTGATTTGAAGGAAAGATAGCATTAAATGAGGGAGATATCTGCAAGATTTGAGTTTGATTGAAGACATTTAAGAAAGATTTGAAGAAGATTTGAGGCAATCAATGAGGAGATCACCACCAATCAAACAAGGATTCTGCAGACAACCTTCCCAAATAAATCAAAGATGCTCAATAAATGCAAGGATTTCATCAAGAAAAGGGAAACAAGGAAAGACAAATCAACCAAAACCAGTCTCGGGGAGAGATCAAATTAAAAGGAGAAAGATTGAAGTTGCAGGACGCATTCTGCGCTTCAACCTACGCTGTAGCGCAGGGTGAAGCGCAACTCTCTGGAACCTGCGCTGCAAGCTGCGCTGTAGCGCAGGGTGAAGCGCAGATCACGCTGATTCTTTCCTTGTTGCCGTTTTTAGATAGATTTCTCCCCAATTTCCTTTGTCTTTCTTAGCCTATAAATAGGACCTCATTGCACCAGATCAAGGTGTGCACGATTATTGTAATTCAGTTGTATTTCAGTGAAAATGCACCAGAGCTAATTTTAGAGTAGGAGAGGAGGAGCGCTCCACAAGGATTGAAGATGGTGACAACATCTTCGGTGGTTTGTATGGCTACCTTGTGTAGTTAACTCTCCATTAGGATTGGATGTAATTGATTCTATCCCAAAGTGTATGTAAACTCTATTTTATTATTTCATCAGCTCTCTGTCTATAATATTGGTAATCTTATTCTGTGCTTAATTCCTAACTTCCGCGCTTGCGCCAGAGTTATAGGCTAGTTTCGACTAGGATTGAGGATGGGGGAGCGGATTCTGAAGAAACCCATTCTCTGAGTGAATAACAGGACTCGGTAGCCAGTGAACCGAAACATGGGCGTTGCTAGTGATTGATGGGTAGTGTGAGTACTCTAATGAAAGGCGTCTACAGGATAGGCATGGTTATTAAATTACCGATAGCAAAGAATTAGTTGATTGTCAATCCAGGAAGCGATAACGTGGATGTATTCTAATGAGTGATGGGTAGTGACAGTACTCTAGCGAAGGTGCGTCCATAGGAGTAGGCCTCGTTTATCAATTAATTCTTTTACAAACGAAATAAAAGAAAGCAAAATAAGCCGAGGGTAAGTTTGTCGCCTGGGAGAGCCCGCATGGATTACCTATGAGTGTGTGAGGTCGCTGGTAACTCGGAGTCTTAGTAATATAGTTTGTCTACAGTATTATAGAGTAAACCTAAAATAATAGATAGTTTTTACATGCACGAAGGGTGTGATGATATGAAGTCCAATCCTAATCCAAGTAAAGTGTCTCTAAATCTTCCTTTCTAATTCAGTTGATTATTTATTTGCTATTTATATTTTCCGCACGAAATACTTTCATAAATCCATTATTTTCCCTTGATAAATAGATCACGATTATACGCGAATTGACTGTTCCCTGTGGATACGATAACTCTTCTTACTATTATACTACTGGATTTTTGGTTCGCTTGCCAGAAACCCATCAATACTCACCTAGGACTTGATAATTGAAGGAAGGAGAATGGATGAAGGTGGATTACTTGAAGATTCCTTGCCCCAAAACCTCTCTTCAAGCTTCAATTCAAGTTTCCTCTCTCTAAAACTCAAAGTTCCTCTCTCTAAACTCAAAGAAGAAGAAGAAGAAGAAGAAGAAAGTTGAATTTTGATTCTAAATTAAGGGTTTTGAGCCTATAAATGAATTCTCGCTCAAGCGAGATATTCTCGCTTGGGCGAGCGTGTCGGTCGCATGCTTTTCCTTCACATTCTCGCTCAAGCGAAACTTTCTCGCTCAAGCGAGAATGATCCAGAAAAGACCCCATTTCTGGACAATTCTCGCTCAAGCGAAAATTGTCCAGAGAGCCTCCCAAAGTTCCCATGTATCTCGCTCAAGCGAGCTGGCTCGCTCAAGCGAGATATGCATAAACTCAAACTTACCCCCTTTTGCTGCATAATTCGCTCAAGCGAGATTCTAGCTAGACCGAAAATGCTGAAATTTCCAAACTTGGTTTTTATTCTAAATCTTTCTTCTTATATCATTTTTACCCTTTACTTAATACCATTCTTAATAATCAATATCATATCCTCTTAATTAGTCTTAATTATCGGGATGTTACAGTAGCACTTTCAACTTGCGGATATAAAAGTTAGCTACAGATTAATTGTAATAGTTTGGGAGTTAGTTGAACTAGTTAGGAAATGTGTTACTCATTCATTGGCTTCAACTTTGCTTGTCTTTAAGCAAATCATTAAAGCTCAGTCAAAATATTTATAAAAACACACCAAGGGGTTGGAAACCACAAATGACCTTTCACAATTTTCTTCCAAAATTTACCATTTCGCTATTAAATTCATTCATCAAACAATACTCACAAGTCACAAGTGATAGTTACAATTATACAACTGCAATACTTTCCACAATTGGTACTTAGTTCCACTCTTGAAACAACACTAAAGAATATGTGTAGTAGCTTTACAAAACAAAGAATGAATTGCATTCACCATCCTCACCGGTCTAGTGTTTCACTCACCACTCTTAAGTGTTTGAGGACAATGTTTACTCTCATATATTGCTACTCAACTTAAGAGTCATTACCATAGGCTTGACAATATTCCAAAATCTCCGCTGCTTATGCAAATGCAACCACACATCATGAGGACTTTTATTGGGTTGTAATGGGGCTAGGGACTATGGACTAGGTAGATATGCTTTAGGATTTGGGTTAAACCAAAAGAAAATCAAAGGATATAGGTAATGAGTAGAGAATTAATATGGAATTGGGTGTTCATCTCAATTCCCTTATTATTTCCATTATTTACCTTCCTTTTCCCCTTTTTTTGTACTTTTCTTCTTTTTTTCTTTTTTTTTTGTCTCTTTTTTGTATGCACCCAAATATATTTACATTGTAAACAAAAGCAAGTAGCTCTTGTTACTCCACCTCAAACTTAAGACATTTGCTTTCCCTCAAGCAAAGAGAAGAAATAACCCCTTGATTCAAAACTTCAAGCAAAGAGAAGAAATAACCCCTTGATTCAAAACTTCTTTTAATGTAACCTACATCCCTTAATTTTCAATGGCTGAGAAATGTATGGTTTTTCAAGTTAAAGCTTGTAATGAGTTAAAAACAAAGGAAGGAAAATAGGCTCAAAGGTCTAAGGAAAGGACATAAATGTATGGTGACTTATTTGGATAACTAAGGGCTCATTCGGAGTGGTTGTGAACTTTCAATTTTTTGATTTTAAAAAATTTTAATCAAGATTTTACAACTCAAAACCAAAAATTGAAAACTTCTTTTTGTGGTTTTCAAAATGTTTGTTTTGAAAACCATAAAAAGAGGTTATCAGTTTTTGGTTTTGAGTTGTAAAATCTTAATTCAAAATTTTAAAAAGCTAAAAACTAAAAACTTGCAACCACCCCAAATGGGGCCTAAGTAAATAGAAAGTAAAATGCCTCAATCACACATGCATATGCATAAACACGTGCAATATTGATTAAGAAACATGTCAAGTTCTAAAGTGAAATCCTAAGTGAGAGTTGAACACACAATAAATAATAGAAGTAGATAGGCTCAAAGTCTCACAGCTTGAACTTGTGAACATAATTCAATCAATGCAATGATCCACTACTAACATAGAAATCAAGCAAAGTGCAAGAGAGTTCTAATTCCCAGAATGGTCAGCACCTAATTAAGAAATTGAAGCACCCTTATGAAAATTATTTTCAGAAAGAACTGACAATAATATAATTAATCAGGAACAACCAAAGATGACAAATCTCACAACCAAAGCCAAAAATTAAGCACCACACACAAGCAACAAAATAAAAGTTCTAACTATGGACAGTAACAAATTAGAATAGCAGAAAGAAACTCCCTGAAATTCTGGATAGTACAATTGTCTTTGAAAGGATGAAATTCATCTTTTGGCTGCTCGAGATGAAAAAGAAGCACTTTTTACATGAGGACATCCACACGCTAGTAACTTTTAGTCTTCTAATAGGCTCTTTTCTGCATTGCAAAAATAAGAAATTAATTAATTAATAAGAAAATTACTAATCATAACAAAACTAAAATGGACAACTATAACTAAAGTAAATCAACATAAAAAAACATTTATGGGTTACCTCCCAATAGCGCTAGTTTAATGTCACTAGCTTGACGCAGGACTCTAACTTCTCAAGGTGGCCGAAAAGCATAAGGGGAATTTTACTCCATTTTCCTTTACAACATTGTGTTTTATTCCGTCACTAAAGATCTTCAAATTCTTCCTTTGGTGCCTTCCTCTAGTTAGCCATGACAGTATAAGATGCACAACTTGTGGAATGGTTAGCTTTGGACTTCCATCTCTTTCAATTTTAACCTTCAAATCATAAGTCGTCCATCCAACTATCATTTTATGCTCTCTAACCACTGTCAATAAATTCTCTTCCTCTGTTTTTTATAAACCACTACTTTCGGTCATTAGCTTTGCATCTCCCTCTCCAAGAAAAACACATTTTATATTTGGGGGTATAAGATCAAGCTCTATCTTTGGATTCTCGTGCTCTTCTTTTTCCTTTTGCAGCTCTTCTTTCTTCAAGCTCACAGATAAGTCATTTTGTCCTTCTTGATTCAAAAAACACTCCTCAAATTCCAAGCTTCTTCAAAACAATCATTCTTATCATCTAAGTACTGCATATAAACTCCAAATGCACCTTGCGAAATTTCAATAAAGTGTTTGGATAGTTCTCCAATCTTATTCTTGATATTATTTATTGAATCTTGAGTTTTGAAGCTAGCTCTTGTTTCTTGCATCAAAGAATAAGTGTGTTGTGTTAATTGAATCATAGCTTCTTCTAATATGGACAATCTATCTGGTAGTTGTGTTTACATAAATCCTTGTTCATCATATTACACATATGGTTCTTCTTGTTGGTATTGCATGTCAACTGGTTGAGGATATGGTTGCCACATTACACTTTGACTATAGACATAATCTTGTCGGTGGAGTGGATAGAGAACAAAATTTTGTTGCCATTATTCATTACCAATGAAATTATCTTGTTCACAGAAGTATTGTTGATGGGAGAAGATCTCTTCAATGTCACAAGCCCCATTGATGTGGTTTCCTTGGCAGAAATCACAAAACCAACCTATTTGTCCTTCTAACTCCTAATTGTAGAGTGTCTAATTGTCAATTCATCACATCTAGTTGTTGAGAAAGGAGCTCATTTTGAGCCAATGATGCCTCAAATATGTCCCATTCCATGATCAAATAGTAGTATAATCTTTTGTTCAGCTTTTCCTTGCATAAAAAGAGGAGGAAGAAAAAGTATAATTAAGTTAACAACAAACAAATCAAAAATGAAAAATGACTATTGATATTGAATTTTTCAATCCCCGACAACGGCACCAGAAACTTAATGAGGATTTGGTAAGTGTACCAATCGTATCAAGTAATCAAATGATAAGTAGAGTATCATCTCCATAGGGACTGAGAAATTCAAATACCAATATAATAGATAATTTGGATAGTTGAATAAAGAATAAAAAAGTGTATCAATGTAACAAGAAAATAATGCAGCAACTTTGAATCAAAATGCTTAGAACAAAAAGACAAAAGGCAAAAGTTGTGAAAATCATTATCAAAAGCGATTAGGGGTTGATTCCTCTTAATTCTCCCTCAATGGAACTTAAATGAATGTTCAATTTAGTAATTATAATTCAATTCATGATCAAATTCACTAATTTAGTTAAAATCCAATCCCTTGGTGAATTAAACCTATCTCATCAACTAAGAACTCTAATTACTTAGGTGAACTCAATGAAGACATGCATTAATATCAAGAATTGATAAGAATCACACAAGAATCAATTCATATCCCTAGGTAATTAACTTCTTATGTTGTTTGTTTTAGATCAAAGTTTTTCCCCATTTTTCCAATTGTAAGAATCACTCTAATGCAATTGAGTGGCGAAATCAATTGAAGCATTAAGGGTAGAAGAAAACAATGTAATTAAATCACAATACATTGAATTGAAATAGAGAATAGAATTTACATAGAGTTTGAAATAAGATTCTCCAATCTCTAACCTAAAGGATTTCGAAATTCATTACAATTAAAAAGCAAAGAGAGAAAAGAGATGCAAATTCTAAAGAAGAATTTATTAGATTTTAAACCCTAATCTCCAAAAGAGAGAGAACTCTATGTCTTTCAATCATAATCTATGAGAAAGAATCCTAAAAACTCTTTTTAAAATGGTAAAATAACCTATTTATATATTGTTAGCGCGTGTGGGGACACAATAACTTTGGACGTCCCCACACGTGAATTGGAGAAAATAGGATACCTACCTACCTTCCTCCTCCTCCTGTGATTTTCTCTAGGTGTTGCAGCCACGGGTGGATTGACACAACCTCTTATGTTGTGACCAAATTGATGGCATCTGTTACACCCATTGGTTGTGTGGGATCTCCTTAGTTTTGTTGGGTTTGGTTCCTCATTTGGTTCTCTCCTCCTAAGCTTTTTAGGCCTCCCAGCTCTATCTTATAGGTTGGTGGCGGAATCTCACCATCTTCAGTTGCTGGCCATTTTTTGTTTTGGCCATTGATTGGACCTATTGTTTGGTCATAACAAATCTTGTATGCCTCTCTCCTATAGTACTGGTGAACATATGATTCATGTTTGTCTCCCTTGTAGTAAATGGCTGCAACAACATGTCTACAAGGGATCCCAACCAACTCCCAGAAATTGCATGAACAAGTCCTATTAGTTAAGTCAACCACAAATTTATCAATAAACAAGCTATGAGTGACTTCAAATTTTAACTGCCCTGCTCAAGTAGGAAACCAGTTGCCACTTTTTTCCACTTCTTTGTCCAACCTTTTTAAGGGCTTAGGCATTACATCACCAAGATACTTTACTAATATCTCATACGAGGCAGCAAACCTTCCCATCAAATATGTTCTAATCCATTCTATCATTGTAATGATAGGTTTATCCCTAGTAACTAAAATAGAGCTATTAAAGGCCTTAGACAAGTTATTCATCAGTACATCACAACGAGAATAAAATGAAAACGCATGCTTACACTAAGCCTTTGTTTGGGACAGCAGCCAACCAATCATGGGCCTTCACATCCACCTTCTCCAACTCTTCCATTTTTTCCTTCCAAGCCTCATAATATGTAGCCTTTGCAGCAGCCATCATAAGATCGCTCATAAGGTACCACCATCAAATCTCTTATTGAAATTGGCATACAAGTGCCTTAAACAAAGACGATGCTCAACTCCATCTAAAAGTTCATCAAATTAAGACTTGCATCAAACCCTATGAAAAAATAAACACATAATCCTAATTCAGTATCGTAAAAAATTTAATAGTAAAAACAATGTGATAGGAAACAACTCTTTGAAAATGTATAAAAATCAGTTCAAACCTTCTACTGGTCAGACATAAAAAACTCCTTCGTAAAAGAGCCCTTAAAGTGTATCACTAAATTAAAAGCCATCCTTGTTTTAAGAAACAAATTTTATTCAATTAATGCATTATTTACAAAATTGATAACAACTATAATGTCAAAATATTAAACAAAACAAATTTTACAAAGTTAATGAATTACACTCACTCATTGTCAAAATAATCAGACCCCACAACCACAAAAAGTCATAGAATAATAATAAACAAACTAAAATAGGTCCCCAGCACCCATAAACGACATTCAGACTTATGGATGCTTACCTATGAAACTCCAGTCGCTAAAGTACCACACGATTGCACCGAAACGATTATCAAAGCCCCAAGCGCGATTAAAGCCACCAAATCCACCCTCTAATACGTTGTTTAACCTCGAAAAACTCCAACGTAGCAGTAGCACTTCTCTTAACCTTGCGTGTGCAGCAAACTAGTGTATAGAGCGTGAGGGAGAGAATGAAAGTGTCGCACAGTGAGTGTGGTTAAAAAATTAACGGCTAAATTTTGTTCTTGGTACCCCCAAAATATCGCGATTTTTCCATTTGGTCCCCCAAAATTTTTTCCCCAAATGGTCCCCCAAAAATTATAATGCATTCCCATTTGGTCCATCTGTTAGTGGACTATTTATTATCTCCGTTAAATGCTTGTATTGCAGCTTAGGTGGACAAAATAAGCATAATTGGCATGCATATTTGTCATCTTATGTGTCCTACATGACTTATATCACCACCTTTCATGAAAAAAACAAGTATAGAGTTCATCAATGTGACTCACAAAAAGGCATTGATTAACCACCTATAAGCTTATTTTGTCATGTATGACACATAAGATGACACATATGCATGCCATGTACGCTTATTTTGTCCACCTAAGCTACCACGCAAGCATTTAACGAAGATAATAAACGGTACACTAATGGAGGAACTGAATGGGAATACTTTATAATTTTTGGGGGACCACAATTGGGAAAAAAAATTTGGGGGACCAAAATGGGAGAATCGCGATATTTTGGGGGACCAATAACATAATTTAGCCAAAAATTAACCCTAATCCCCTATTTACTACCCCTGTAAAACTCTCCCAGGTGAATGTGTCTAATTCTTAAAGTTAGGTCCACTAATTTACATATGACGTGGCACTGTGTTGCAATGTAAGCAAATAACAGACCCGTGTTAATTACAGGGACCAAATTAATTAACGGAAAATTAAGTAGGGAGTAAAAGCATAAGAAAAAATTGGTTGGAACTAAAATGAAAAAAAAATCGTTAAAATATAGGGATTAAAAATATATTTAAACCTATATATTATTTTACCAATAATTACTAATTTCTTGTCTTATAAAACTTATAATAAGGTTATCTATACTAATATATAACTTCATATGTCTTAATTTCTTGTAATTTTGTGTTATTCTATTAGTTAAAATGTTATATAATATTAAAAATGTATATTTAATTTATAATGGTTCGACCACGATTGAACTATTGAATCGTGAATCAGTACTTTCACCAGTTCAATTAAATGTCCAATTTTTAAAATATTGGTATATAATGGGAGCTTACATATTAGGACCGTTTCAGCTATTGGGAGAGCATTCTCTCTAGTACTGGATATTGCCAGTATGTGAGAGAAAGACTCACATATTTTGTGGGTTTGGGATCCACAAAATGTGTGAGTCTTTCTCTCACATACTGACAATATCCAGTAACTCGAGAAGACTTTTGCTCTTCCGCTATTGGTGCACTTACAAAAATCTTTTGTAAAACTGGAAACATTTTTGTAAAATTCTTGGATGAAAACGCAAGTAGGTAGCTCTAAGGAACAATAAAGACATATGAGATTGTCAAAGGTCAAGTTATAAGGATAAAGACAAGAGATCTGCAAGATAAACGAAAAATGATTATTTAAGGGAGTAATCAAAAGATATATGAAAATATAAAAAGATAAATGAAGTCCTAACTTACAAGAGATCGATTACCATAACTCATAGATGCATGTCAAGTTAAAAGAGACGATCAACAAATCGAGAGTAAAGAATGATCACAAATTATTAATGTATCAATTCGATAGAGTATAATGTTATTTAACGCGTTATTTCTACATTTTACTATTCAGATTTAATATATTAATAAGGCTTAATTGCACTTTTGCTCTCCTATTATCATCAATTCGTGATTTTAGTTTTCCTATTTTTTTTTCGTGATTTTGGTCCCCTATTATTCCGAATTCGCGATTTAGTTCAAAATCTTGGTCCATTTTTTCAAAATCTATGTGTTAGAGGGACCAACATCGCAAATTTGGAATAATAGAGGGGCCAAAATCGTGAAAAGTTGGAGGACCAAAATCGCGGATTGATGATAATAGGAGGACCAAAAATGCAATTAAGCCTATTAATAAATAGATAAATATATTGTTGTTTTTTAATATAGCAAAGTATGACTCTCCAAGATATTATGATTATGAACAAATAAAAATGCTAATTAAAGGAGAAAATAATATTTTAAGTAATTATGCAAATATTTTCAAGTAAGCATATTTGATCAATTTATTTGTTAGAAAAAAACATTTTCATTTGAAATTTTCATAATTTGAACACATATTCTGGCTATTATGAAGGTGAAACTTAGACCACTATAATATTATGCAGTAGAAATACTTCTATTTACCAAATCGTCCTTGTCTCTCTCCCAAATGAAATCTCACTTGTTACAGTAGTTATATATGCATATAAGCTGCGACACTCTGTAACCGATTTGTTTCTCGAAATGGCATCTCATGTAAGTCTTCTCTTTACATTCAAATTCTGACACACTTATTTCATGGTGCTCTATATTGCACACAAATCATAATGTAATAGCTGAAGATTACTGATAGATATATCTCTATTACTTGTATCAACTCTTTCATATTATTAATATTATTTCCATTGATCCGTAGAGGTTGAAGCACGTTATCTGGTAAGTTTAGAGAATCAAAATTCAAATCTTTACGTTTTTATTCATTAGTTGGATGGATCACCACGTGATTTGGAAATTGAATAATGATATATCTCTGAATGTGATTTCAAATTCGAGATTCATATCTATTTCCATTTCAGATTCGTTTACGACATTTTGTTGTTTGTATTTGCTTATTAATTTTACCAAACAACAAATGATAAATCTATTAACGGATTTTCATCAATTTGTGGAAGCATTAATTGCTACTGCTGTTGTTATGAGAGAATTTATCACAAAATAAAAAGATTTATTTTTCTCTTTGTTTACTCATTATTGATTATTGAATGCTGCTAGTCTTAATTTGATTCTCCATGATTTAGAAAGTACTCCTCCTACTCTGTATTTGAAGAATGGTTCCTTACATTGAAATTCTTTTATTGGACTTTGGAGTTGAGTTTATACGGTTTTTGTAATGTAAAATTCCATAACCACTTGATTACATCACAACTTGGTGAGAACTAATATCAAACAAGCTGAGAACATTATACAATTTACTGTTTTGTGGCCATCAATTATGAGACAAAAAGATGTGTTGGCTACAGGTACTATATGGTACTCCTTTCATGACTTATTGGTATATTGTTTTCATCTGTAGAGCTCATCATGTCCATCAATAAAGAATATTCTTCTTTTAGACTCTGAGGGAAAGCGTGTGGCAGTTAAGTATTTTTCAGATGACTGGCCAACGACCAGTGCAAAGCTAGCTTTTGAGAAGTTTGTGTTCAGCAAGACTATTAAGTCAAATGCTCGCACAGAAGGTAATTAAGCATCATAGAGTTTGAATTTGATAGATACTCTTCAAAATACCAACTCATAATGCATGGTGTCCTACCATGCTAGTTTCCTAGTATTGGCTATATCTGTCTGATTCTGACATGATTCTAGATGTTAAATGGACAGATAATTTTTGTTGTAGGCTATAATATATGCATGTAGGTCTTTTAAATCTTCTGTTGTTTTTATAATGTATATTAGGCATTTACACTTAAGAAGTCTTCTACTCTTCTTCATTCAGATCAGAATTGATTTCCTATGCTTGATGAGATAATAATTAAGTTATAATCTTGGAACTCACAATAATTTGTTGGAGAGTTTTTGACTTATTTTTTATATGATGGACAAAATTGAAAAATATCTCATACCCAAAATAAAGAAATATTGAATAGAAAATATATATAGCAATAAATCAGTTGTTATCTTACATAAGTGGATTTTCATGGAACATTAGAAAGAGCCAGCATCTCTGTCTACTGCATACCACCTAGTTTAGTTTAGGAACAGATTGGAACACTTTCCACTTTAATTCTTAATCCTCTCTGATAATGCCTAATTTCCTAACATCTCAATCAAGTACCTGTGGAGTAAAATATTAAAATGTAAACATCCTTTGTATTATTGAATAAAAGAAAAATATTGTGTCAGCATTGATGGAATGATCAACATGTCAGAGTGAAATTTGAGCTATCTACAAGATTGGTTATTCAATGCAGCTTTAGCTTTAAAAAGGTTGCTCTCAAGTTCTTTAATTGCAGCACCAGCACAGTTGAATTTATTATGGCTTTTGCTGTGTGGAAGTCTTGGTCCAAATTATATAGATAGATACTCATGTTTTCTTTCCTAGCTTATATAGTGTTTCACATTATCTACAGCTGAGATAACATTACTGGACAACAATGTCATTATTTACAAATTTGCACAAGACCTGCATTTCTTTGTCACTGGCAGCGATGAAGAAAATGAGGTCATTTTAGCTTCAGTTCTTCAGGGTTTCTTTGATGCAGTCACCCTTCTATTGAGGTATTTTGGGTCATACTTTTTTCTATCCAAATTTTAAATATAGATGCGTTTTTACTCATGATGCATCTGTCTTGTGTATACTATTTCTTGTGACATTGACAGGAATAACGTTGACAAAAGAGAGGCCCTTGAGAACTTGGATCTCATTCTTTTATGCCTTGATGAGATTGTTGATGGAGGGTATGTATGCATTTTTTTAGTACCTGTTTGGTTCCTAGTTTGAAACAGTCATAATCAATTCTGTGAAATTGATTTTAAACTATTTTAGTCCAATATGCTTCATAAATCGTGCATCATTCATTTCCTGCCTTTAATTCTATAAATCTATCAAAATCAATTTTATACAACTGCAAACCAAAACAGACCCTTAGTCACATAGTTTGTTATTTGCATACAAATTTAATCCCTTTTATAAATATTTCCATCCTTGAAGGATGATACTTGAAACAAGTGGACCACTTATTGCTGAAAAAGTGACCTCCCACAACGTTGATGGCATCCATGCTGACTCCCCCTTGTCTGAGCAGGTAATGCAACATTCTTTATGTTTAGTTTCTGTCAGTAATATATGCTTTCTGTTTGATTTTGCATTACAAAGAGACACGACTTGCTATATAGACTTCAGGTATGCTAAAATTGTTCCTTAAACTCTACTTTTGAGGACCCTGAACAATTATTATCTAATTCATATTTTCACAAGGTTAATTTTGTTGTGTATAAATAAATTTTGTTTTATGGACAAAATCTAGGATAAAAATAGCATATAACTCTTTGATCTTTAATCTGATAGTGAATTTCTGCTATTGCAGACACTAACTCAAGCATGGGCTACAGCTAGAGAACATTTGACAAGAACCCTTTTAAAATGATGTTGCACACATAGAAGTGAGTTTTGTATTGAGGATCATATCACAGTGAATGCTTACCTAAGGCTTTTTTTTTCTGTATTTCTGCTTAATTTGTTTGGCAATTACTGGAAAGGCCTTGTTTAATTATCCTAAATAACCATTGTGCCATTGGTTCCAGAGTAAAAAAAAAAATCCTTGAGCAATTATTTAAAAGACATGCACATAATTAAATTGAAATAACGCATGATTTAACGTAAATTATAATTTTTGTTTTTATTATTCGTCGCAGATGGGAATGTCGGGATCGAATTATAATGGTTTACATTTGAATTTTTTAATGAAAAATTGATTTTAGAATTTCATATCATAGACTCATACCAAAATATGGGGTTGTAGCTGTGTCAAGATACATGACTGTCTATGGAATAATATGGGGTTGTAGATGAATTGGGGACAAATGTGATTGGAACCAGAATTCCATTAACACAAGTTGGGAGAAATCACTAAGTGTTTGGATTAGTTGAGACGAGATTATTCCCGCTTGATTAGTGGCCTCGAGTTTGAGTTAGTGCCTGTTTGGTTTAAATTTTGAACCATCCAGAATCAATTCTGCAGAATTGATTTTAAATTATTTCTATTTAACGTGTTTCGTAAAGTGTGCACACTCATTTTCAACCATTGATTTCTAGAATCAATTCTACTCAACTGTAAACCAAACGGACCCTTAATCAAATATTTGGAAAGAACTTTGTTACATTGGTTCAACTCAGCTGGATCATAATTTTATTTTTCATAGAGAATACATATGCTCTCACACAAAAAAAATTGGAGAAAAAACTAGGTTGACTATATTTCAAGAGTGGGTACAAAATAAAATGATTAGTAAGTAACCACAAATTACTTTAATGATAGGTAGTATTGTTCATTTTATAAGTTTATGGGTGATTCTATTTAACTATAATTATTATTCAGTTTATTATTTAACTGTCATTTTATTATTTTGCCAGATTTATAATTTTGATATGCCCACCATATTTACATTGTAAAATTGATATATTTTACATTACACATTTTTCTGCCTTTTTTAAATAGTAATTGTTTGATACATAATAAACATATATGTGACTAATACACACTTTATTATAAAAAATAATGTGTAATATGTTTTAAATTTATAAGATAGAAACTTATATGTATATTGAAGGTTTATATATTAAAACTATGAACCAGCAAATATTTAATATCTCACATCCTTTCAGTCCCCACTGCGATATGCCTAAGGCTATCACAACAACTGTCTTTTACTCGCACATAAATATGTGGACCCTAAGACAGGAATATGCGGGATATTATTAGGATAATGTTAGTTGGTATGAAAAGAATTATATAATTATAAATGATATTTTTCTCTTTTATTTTTTCTTTCTTTATTATTTTCACTTTTCTCTCTTCCCATGCATTCATGCAATTTATCTTGTACTAAATAGTAAATAGAACAATACAAATTATTACGACACATATATGAGGTTAAATATTTGTTGGCCATTGACCAATAATTTTACCATAAATATCTAATAATATTTTAAATTTTAAAACAATTTTTACCTTAGAGATTTTAATTAGTTTTGAATTATTTATCATTTAAAAAATTGTTAATTTCTATTTTTTAACTTCATTATGATCTTTTGATATCTTCATTAGTAAGAGACTAAGAGGGTACTATAATGAAAGAATAATGTTTTTGGTGAAAATAGGGGGCAACAGCCCAATGAAAACTAGCAACTAGCTATGCTTCGTTTACACATGAGAGAAGAAACAAGAAAAATCAAAAGTAAACTGAGTAGCACTGATTCTAACTCCATGATCCATCAATAGCCCATTCTTTAGCTAAGACATAAGCAAACGAATTTCTGCCTATAAGTATAATGCCAGAAAATTTCTCTATCAGCAAAAGGATGAGATTCTATGCAACCAAATATGAAGTATATCATAAAATTATTAGGATAATGCTAGTTGGTACGCAAAGAATTCTAACTTCTAATATGAATGTTTAATTACTAAAGCAGTGATGGCCTTCCATGGAGAGAAATCAAACAGGAGGTTCATTGTCCATGACAGTCACTACCAACAATCCTGCAAAAACATAGAATTGGTGATGATGATTGATTATATCAAACAGGAGGTTCATTTTGGGAAATTATGAAATAAAGAACAAAATATCAGCTCTAAGAAACTTACTCTTGGTTGAAAGCTCAAGTAGTATATCTCTAACACACACCATAGGCAAATACCCTTTTGCCTTGAAACAATGATTATGCAGAAGTACATCCATACATCAGGCTAAAACTCATTTTGATTACTAAAGGATGAATGATGGTATGGATTGAACTCTAAATCACTGGCTCAAAATTCATAACAACTGAAAAAGAAAGGAGATGAATACCTTCATTCAATCATCATCCAACTCCCAATGGTCTATATACATTGGACTGCCCTCCTGCTAAACTTAAATTTTAGGCAGCTTGTACAAATGGTGTTCATTGCATGAGTTGTGGTAAAGGCTTAAATATCCATGTTTGGGTACTTATTTGAGAACAGTGATATCCTAAAGAGCCTCCAAGAGAATGAACTGAGTATAAATAGATATGAAAAATATACAAGATTTTAATCAACACAATGTTTGGGGAGACTTCTCTTTGGCCTTTGTCACGTCAACAGCCTCCAAACCGTGCAATACTTCAATTGCAATTTAAAGAAATATGCATGTTAATACACAGGAAAAATACACCAAAATCAGGTTGCAGCAGTATGCTACATTATGATCCTGGAGTTAGAAATACCGGTAGCATGTCCTTTAGATGGTGGTACTGGTAATACACTTTGCAATTTTTTAATCATCTGGTCAAGCTCCTTCAACTTGTCAATGTTACCTGATTGCAGCAAAAACCTCTCCAACATTAGAAATGCTGGAGCACTCATGTGTCTTCCTCTCTCCAACATTTGTTTTGAGCACTCAAAAGCTTCTTGCACCAAACCCCTTGAGCATAATCCAGTGACCAGAAGATCTAAAGCATGAGAATGTGGACAATACCCTTTCTCAACCAAGTAATTCCATAAACTCAAACTTAAATCAAGCCGAGAATTTTGACAGAAGTATTTCATCAGCATCACAACCGTCCTTGTTTTTGGAACAAATTTCCTCTGAGTCATCTTCTGATAAAGCTCACTTACACCTTCAATCCCTCTTGACCTCATTAGTCCTAATAACATTGTATGATAAGTTACACTATCAAGCTCAATGTGTTTCTCAATCATCTCATCCATCAAGGCAAGTGCAGATTCAATATCTTTATTTCTAACTAATGCAGTAATCAAAGCATTATAAGCACCAGTATCAGCAACCAAGTTTCTCAAAGGAATCTCATTAAACAATTGATATGCCTTGCTTGTGTTCTGAACTAACCCTGCTCCATGAATCAATGTAGTTATTGTTTCAATGGTAGGGACAAAGTTTCTACGCTCCATCTCCTCCAAAACCCTCAAACCATCACCAAAACAACCTTTCTTACAGTAACCATCAATCCTAATATTATAAGTCACATTATCAGGACTAAAACCACGCTTAACCATTTCATGATAGAAGAGCTCAACAGAGGTAACATCACCTGATTCTTTGAAACCCAAGAGCAGAATGTTCATGCTCTTAGTGTTGGGCCTAAACCGTGGCACCATCTTCACAAACACAGACCTTGCCTCCTTCATCTGCCTCTGAGTGCAAAATGATTTAAGAAGCACATTGAACTCCTCAGTGCCAAATTCCCTGCCAACAAACACATCCTCCTCCATCCTTTTAAACCCATCAAGGGTATCCTCAAAGGAATGATATTTGGCAATTTTGGAGAGCATGATGCTCATTGACTTAAGGGTAAGCAAAGAAGGATGAGTTTTTGCAATCTCTTGCAAGAAGACCCAAGCTTTATCAAAATACCGCATCCTTGTGAGGATGTGGAGGGTCATGTCAAAGGAAGCAGGAGTTGGTGGGACATGGGAATGGTGGAGGGTGAAGTTGAAGAACTCCAAGGCCTTGAGGCCATTGGAATGGGAAGCAAACAAGCGCCCAAGAACGTTTTCCACAAGCGAAGTGGAAATGGTGGAAGGAGGGAGGTGGTGGAGGAGTGTGGGGTGAAGGGGTTGGTCTGGGAAAGGGTGGTCGTTGATGATTCTGGTGATTGTGTCAATGTCAACTGTGGCTTGTGAACGTGATTCTGATTGAGAGGACAACTTGAACGTGGAACACAATAGGTACGAGGTTGTCTTCTGGGGAATTTCAGTGTGATTCTGTTTCAGCCTAAAAAACAGTGTGAGCATTTTTGTTATGATTGATCCACCATGTGTTTCAACTTTGAATCCCGGAGATTGCCAACGTAATAGGGTGATGGACTGATCTGATGCAAAGGAAATTGAAATCAGAAATTGGAAAAGGGTTTTGGAACCAAAACCCCTAATCTTGGCGAGCAAGGTTTTCCTTTTGGGAAAAGCCAGGTAATCTCGGGGGGAATGGGGCTGACAAAAACGACGTCGTTCTTTTCGTAGCTAATTAGAGAGTAATATAAAAGAAATAGATATGATTTTAAAGTTGTTTAATGTAAAATAATTGAATAGAAAATAAAAGAGAAATAAGAAATTTAATTATTTTTTACATTAAAGTTTAGTTGTTTTATTTAATAGAAGTGGTAAAAGAAAAATAATATTTTTCTATTAATTTTTGAATTGATTCTGGTCGCATATATATGTATAATAATAATCAATTTTTTCTCCACAAATGGACTATTACGCGTGGTTTTTTTGTTCTACAATGCTATCCTTCATAAAGCAAGAGCACAAATGCAACAAAACAATGAGCTTCATTTTATATAGTAGACAAGAAAATAATGATGAAAAGTTGACGCTACAAGGTTCCTTATTTCTTCGCCACTTCTCATCACAATTTGCGGAGAAAATTCTAATTGCATGGAGCCTACTACTTTTTCAATCTCCCAGCTATTTCATTACACAGTTAAACTAGAGAACACTTCTCTCTTCATCAGGTATTTCTTGGACACTTCTCTTTAACCAAACAAACACTAACATAGTGTTTAGTAAGATAAGATAAATAAGAACGAAAGAAATAGGAAAAAAATAAAGATTTATAGATTATTTATTAGAAGAGAAATAAATGTGATAAAGAATAAAAATAAGGAAGACTAGTTATTTGAGGATCCAGATCCTCTCTTGCGTCTTCCGCCTTTGCAGCAACATTTAGCTATGAGTTCACTAGGTAATAAAAATTTGTAGCTATTTCATAGCTAAATGTTGTTGTAGAGGCTATAAAAGACAAGGGAGACAAATGATTTTTTTTATGCCAAGATGTGAGGTATTTCTATGTTATCCCTTTGCAAATTAGAGCAGAAATGTTAACACACGGGAGAGGTTGCTCCATTTTTACTCTATCTCTCTTCCCCTCCCCATTTCTCTAGTATTTCAATTCAATCTAGCCAAATCGAGCATAAGGGACTATTTGGTTTTTACGGCCCAACCCAATTCCCTCCACCCTTGTCACCCACTTCCACCTCCACTGTTAGAGCAAGAGTTGTTTATTAAAACCTATTTCCTCTATTTTGGCCACTAAAAAATAAGGTTCACAATAATTTTATAAAATTATAAGAATTTAATAATTATAAATCACAAAAAACTTAAAGAGAATATAAAATAAAAAACTTGTTTTGATTTTGAAAAAAAAAAAACAAAATATAAATTGAAATCATTCTAAACACGTCCTTAATTTTGCGCTAACATTTTTAATCTAATGGGATTTTAGTTTCAAATTGAGATTTGGGTAAAGTAACAACTTATTACTACTTTTTTTTAATGTATAAAGGTGGTAATGAAATTTAAATTTGGAATCTCATGCAAGAGTCTTTTATCATTAACCCATATCCAATCACTTAATAACTTATTATTTTTGTAAACTGTGATAGAGCTTTTCATTTGTTTTCATTTCACAACTTTTTGATATATTTGTTTTTTTTTTCATATATCTACCTCTTTTTCATAAACTAATCTAAAATTTATACTTTTATTTATTTATTTAAAAATGCTATATAAAAATTATCCAAACAATATTACTTTTCTAAATTAATTTATTTTAAAATTATTTTAACTAGAATCAATTTTATAAAATCAGAATTATTTAAAATCAAGTTTCCAAATGTTGATTTAAACACAACTAAAATTTGATGTTTGGAGGGTAAGTATAATTCTTTATTTCTGAAACAAGAAAATACAAAATAATTATAAAAGTATAAAATATTTACTTTATTTAATTTACTTTGAAAATATGAGTGATTGGGTATACTCTATGATTCCAAATTCCCAAGTTGGAGTAGAATTTGATCATATCCAGCATCGTGGTTTACAATGGATAAGCCGTTAATCTTCCGCTAAAAGAAAAAAAGAAATTTTTGAAAACAGATTTTTATGGTATCAAACCAAATGATTTTATGATTATTATTATCTGAGAAGCTTTTAATATGTTGAGTCTTTTATGTTATTAATTAAAATATTATTTGTTAAAAAAAAAAATCTTTTACTTGAGAACAGTTTTTCACGAATAGTAAAGTTTTAAGGTGAAGTGATGTTACCATTAGATTTCCTCATTATTCTCTAGATGGAAGAAAGCTTTTCTGACATTGCACCTTTCCTTGAAGATTTTTCTTCTTCTGAGGTCACTTGATGTCTGCAAATCCTCCTTTTAGTCTTTTGTCCTTTTTTGTGCTTCAGAGAATCTTTGAACAATCATCTTAACCTGTCCCTCAAGGATTGAAATAGACTTTAATGACTTGAGTTTTCATTACTTTAACATTTCTGACCCACAATTTCAGGAGGTTCACCGAGAGCCTTCTGAACAGTTTCAGAAAGTAGAAATGTTACTAAGTCAAAATTATCTTTTCAAGCGTAGAGGTAGGCTTAGTGCTTTGTGTATCAATCGTCTTAACATTTCTGACCCATAATTTCAGTAAATTCATTGTGAACTGTCTGAACAGGTTCAGACAATGGAGATGATATCACACTTAGACATTCTTTTAGATGATGCTGCCTTGATTCATCTTTTTACACATGGCATTTTCTCCGGTTGATCTTCTTTTAGCTTATTTTCAGAAACCTGTTTTATGCACAAACTAAAAATACCTTTCAGTAGCATATGATATTACTTGATAGAATTAGTTAATCACTAAAACAAGTGTCTTAGGTTAATAATTTCAATTTTATTATATTTCAGCAAGAACTTGTCTTAATATATAAATTTTAATTCTGTCCTTATCTTATTCAGTTAATTGATTTTATCTTTTAGTTGTACTAATTAAAGAAGTGTGTTAAGTTAAAGATTCATTTAAGCATACATAGTTACAAGAGAAACAATATAAACAGTCATAGACCACACAGAATGTATCAAGGATGGAACAGAGCAGAAGACTAATTATTACTATTATGGAAAAAAAATTAAGAGAGAAATGAAAAGACACAAGAGAATCATTGATCATCAAATGGGTTCTCAGTAATCATCAACATTCTTCTTTTCAGCTCTGAGCCCCTTTTTAAGCTTCTTCTCAGCGGCTCTCAATCTTCTTGCAAGCCTGGAAATTCTGCTATTTACCTTCTTCTGATGATATGCACCCAACATCATCCTTTTTCCTTTTTCGAGACTTTAAGTGGGTATCTTCAGTTCCTTCTTCATTGCGTATAGCAAAAAGATGAGGAATCACCACTTGATTCTCAGGAGCTTCTTCTCTTTCAATAAGAGTCCGGTCTAACTCAGCATGCGCAGCCGGAGTGAAGAAGTTAGGAGGCGGTTGGTCAAAGAGACTTTCCATAGGAAATCCCTTGTGCAATAAAATTTTCATGATTAGGGTGTTATGAGGATAGAAATTCTCATTGCCTATCTCATCTCTGTACATCATCTGATGCAACAGCACCCAAGGAAGGTTGACTTTCTTTTTAGACAGCAAGAGTCCCAATACAAACCTCTCCATCATGCTTATAGTCAAATTGTTTCTTCCTCTGGGAAGAATGCAGCAGTTTAGTACAACAAGGAGGGCTCTGGGTGTGCTCAGAAGTTGAGAGGGTCTGAAAGGAGCAATCCTTCTTCTTCCAAAAGCTATAGCTGATAACAAGGGCGCAACTTTATTTCCTTAAGGAATAGAGCCGCATTTAGCTTAAGGGGCTGCGCCCGTTAGAGGCGCCATGGGTTGGGATGTTAAGCCCATCGAATCCTAAGGGTGACACTGACAATTAAAGCCAACAATCTCCCCCCCAGTGTCAGCCGGGGGATTCGAACCCATGACCTTGTTCTGATACCACTTTATGGATCAAGCGCTTACCATCAGGCCAAAAGCTATAGCTGATAGCAAGGGCGCAACTTTATTTCCTTAAGGGATAGAGCCGCATTTAGCTTAAGGGGCTGCGCCCGTTAGAGGTGCCATGGGTTGGGATGTTAAGCCCATCGAATCCTAAGGGTGACGCTGACAATTAAAGCCAACAATTACTACTTTTTTTTAATGTATAAAGGTGGTAATAAAATTTAAATTTGGAATCTCATGCAAGAGTCTTTTATCATTAACCCATATCCAATCACTTAATAACTTATTATTTTGGTGAACTGTGATAGAGTTTTTCATTTGTTTTCATTTCACAACTTTTTGATATATTTGTTTTTTTTTTTCATATATCTACCTCTTTTTCATAAACTAATCTAAAATTTATACTTTTATTTATTTATTTAAAAATGCTATATAAAAATTATCCAAACAATATTACTTTTCTAAATTAATTTATTTTAAAATTATTTTAACTAGAATCAATTTTATAAAATCAGAATTATTTAAAATCAAGTTTCCAAATGTTGATTTAAACACAACTAAAATTTGATGTTTGGAGGGTAAGTATAATTCTTTATTTCTGAAACAAGAAAATACAAAATAATTATAAAAGTATAAAATATTTACTTTATTTAATTTACTTTGAAAATATGAGTGATTGGGTATACTCTATGATTCCAAATTCCCAAGTTGGAGTAGAATTTGATCATATCCAGCATCGTGGTTTACAATGGATAAGCCGTTAATCTTCCGCTAAAAGAAAAAAAGAAATTTTTGAAAACAGATTTTTATGGTATCAAACCAAATGATTTTATGATTATTATTATCTGAGAAGCTTTTAATATGTTGAGTCTTTTATGTTATTAATTAAAATATTATTTGTTAAAAAAAAAAATCTTTTACTTGAGAACAGTTTTTCACGAATAGTAAAGTTTTAAGGTGAAGTGATGTTACCATTAGATTTCCTCATTATTCTCTAGATGGAAGAAAGCTTTTCTGACATTGCACCTTTCCTTGAAGATTTTTCTTCTTCTGAGGTCACTTGATGTCTGCAAATCCTCCTTTTAGTCTTTTGTCCTTTTTTGTGCTTCAGAGAATCTTTGAACAATCATCTTAACCTGTCCCTCAAGGATTGAAATAGACTTTAATGACTTGAGTTTTCATTACTTTAACATTTCTGACCCACAATTTCAGGAGGTTCACCGAGAGCCTTCTGAACAGTTTCAGAAAGTAGAAATGTTACTAAGTCAAAATTATCTTTTCAAGCGTAGAGGTAGGCTTAGTGCTTTGTGTATCAATCGTCTTAACATTTCTGACCCATAATTTCAGTAAATTCATTGTGAACTGTCTGAACAGGTTCAGACAATGGAGATGATATCACACTTAGACATTCTTTTAGATGATGCTGCCTTGATTCATCTTTTTACACATGGCATTTTCTCCGGTTGATCTTCTTTTAGCTTATTTTCAGAAACCTGTTTTATGCACAAACTAAAAATACCTTTCAGTAGCATATGATATTACTTGATAGAATTAGTTAATCACTAAAACAAGTGTCTTAGGTTAATAATTTCAATTTTATTATATTTCAGCAAGAACTTGTCTTAATATATAAATTTTAATTCTGTCCTTATCTTATTCAGTTAATTGATTTTATCTTTTAGTTGTACTAATTAAAGAAGTGTGTTAAGTTAAAGATTCATTTAAGCATACATAGTTACAAGAGAAACAATATAAACAGTCATAGACCACACAGAATGTATCAAGGATGGAACAGAGCAGAAGACTAATTATTACTATTATGGAAAAAAAATTAAGAGAGAAATGAAAAGACACAAGAGAATCATTGATCATCAAATGGGTTCTCAGTAATCATCAACATTCTTCTTTTCAGCTCTGAGCCCCTTTTTAAGCTTCTTCTCAGCGGCTCTCAATCTTCTTGCAAGCCTGGAAATTCTGCTATTTACCTTCTTCTGATGATATGCACCCAACATCATCCTTTTTCCTTTTTCGAGACTTTAAGTGGGTATCTTCAGTTCCTTCTTCATTGCGTATAGCAAAAAGATGAGGAATCACCACTTGATTCTCAGGAGCTTCTTCTCTTTCAATAAGAGTCCGGTCTAACTCAGCATGCGCAGCCGGAGTGAAGAAGTTAGGAGGCGGTTGGTCAAAGAGACTTTCCATAGGAAATCCCTTGTGCAATAAAATTTTCATGATTAGGGTGTTATGAGGATAGAAATTCTCATTGCCTATCTCATCTCTGTACATCATCTGATGCAACAGCACCCAAGGAAGGTTGACTTTCTTTTTAGACAGCAAGAGTCCCAATACAAACCTCTCCATCATGCTTATAGTCAAATTGTTTCTTCCTCTGGGAAGAATGCAGCAGTTTAGTACAACAAGGAGGGCTCTGGGTGTGCTCAGAAGTTGAGAGGGTCTGAAAGGAGCAATCCTTCTTCTTCCAAAAGCTATAGCTGATAACAAGGGCGCAACTTTATTTCCTTAAGGAATAGAGCCGCATTTAGCTTAAGGGGCTGCGCCCGTTAGAGGCGCCATGGGTTGGGATGTTAAGCCCATCGAATCCTAAGGGTGACACTGACAATTAAAGCCAACAATCTCCCCCCCAGTGTCAGCCGGGGGATTCGAACCCATGACCTTGTTCTGATACCACTTTATGGATCAAGCGCTTACCATCAGGCCAAAAGCTATAGCTGATAGCAAGGGCGCAACTTTATTTCCTTAAGGGATAGAGCCGCATTTAGCTTAAGGGGCTGCGCCCGTTAGAGGTGCCATGGGTTGGGATGTTAAGCCCATCGAATCCTAAGGGTGACGCTGACAATTAAAGCCAACAATTACTACTTTTTTTAATGTATAAAGGTGGTAATAAAATTTAAATTTGGAATCTCATGCAAGAGTCTTTTATCATTAACCCATATCCAATCACTTAATAACTTATTATTTTGGTGAACTGTGATAGAGTTTTTCATTTGTTTTCATTTCACAACTTTTTGATATATTTGTTTTTTTTTTTCATATATCTACCTCTTTTTCATAAACTAATCTAAAATTTATACTTTTATTTATTTATTTAAAAATGCTATATAAAAATTATCCAAACAATATTACTTTTCTAAATTAATTTATTTTAAAATTATTTTAACTAGAATCAATTTTATAAAATCAGAATTATTTAAAATCAAGTTTCCAAATGTTGATTTAAACACAACTAAAATTTGATGTTTGGAGGGTAAGTATAATTCTTTATTTCTGAAACAAGAAAATACAAAATAATTATAAAAGTATAAAATATTTACTTTATTTAATTTACTTTGAAAATATGAGTGATTGGTTATACTCTATGATTCCAAATTCCCAAGTTGGAGTAGAATTTGATCATATCCAGCATCGTGGCTTACAATGGATAAGCCGTTAATCTTCCGCTAAAAGAAGTAGAAGTGTACACTGTACAGTACAGTTCCAATGGACACTGCAACTGCAACCTTAGCCTTATGCAAATGGCCTTCTTCTTCTTTTCGTCTGCGTGCCAGGGTGGTTTCATGCAGAACCCCTCAGCCTCAGCCTCAGCCTCAGCCTCAGCTTTCAACATCGCCAGTTGACAAAACCCTCTTCCAGATCAAGAATTCTGGTGTCATAGCTTGCCTAAGAGCCAATAGGTCCATCCTTTCTTCTCTGCTTTTTCTTTTTGTGTTTTTCTTGTTTTCTCTTTTTTATGAAGCAATTTTTGCAAAAAAAAAAAAAAAAAAAAAAAAAAGTAGAAGTGGGCAAGGTTGTTTTATTTGACAATTTATTTTATTTTATTTGTTTGGAGGAGGCAGGGTGTGTAAAATTTCATTAGTACTGGTTGCATTTTGGTGGTTGACACTATATATGATTATTCTATCTTTTTTTTTTGTGCACTGAAGTGTGTATTAAAAGTTTAAAACCTTTGCAGGCGTGCTTCCAAGAAGAAAGGGTTAGCTACTCTAAATTTTTATTGGGAATCTTGTTTCTTATAGAAGAACTTTATTAATGATGAAAAAGGAGAAAACTTTGGTGGTATGTAACATATAAGCTTGGGATGGCCTACTTGTTATAGATGAGATTAAGGCATAAGTGTCTGAGATTAGTACATTCTAACCTTGTTAATGTTAGGATAGAAAGAGACAGCATAAACATGGTTGAATTACGGAGTGCCAGAATTGAAAGAGGATTAGATTAGTCAACCCAATAAATCTGTGTTTGTTGTGTGTTTTGATATGTTGCTGAATATTGAAGATGTGAAGATTTTAGTGCATGCATGTGCACACATATCCTTTTTGCTGAATATTGGGACAAGTTTTCTGTAACTCTTATGTTCTTATTTCTTAATGACTCAATTCAATTTTTAATGTGCTAGTAGGACTGTAGGAGACTATTTCTCACAAGTTACAACCATAATCAATAATCTTTGCAGTCTGTATATGCTGACTTTTTAATGTTCACTTACATATAGTGCAGAAGTGGCCTTGGAAGCTGCAAATGCTGCAATAGCAGGTGGCATTTCAGTTGTGAGTTTACTTTTGATGTTCTCTTATCAATTTATTTTTAATAAGAAAAAACATTGAGGACATTTACATGGATCTGTTCATCTAGTATAAGCTTTGAAATTGATCCTAGTAGTTGAATCAGTTTAAATGCTTTTGGGCCATCTAGATGGGAAGTTACTCAGCCTTATGGCATTGAAACATATATGAACTACTAAGTCTTTTCTTTGAACTTTGGAGTTTAAATCTTAATTGCCCAATATCATAATATCATATGAAATTTGGGAAGGTTGGGAATTTTTATAAGCTGGAACAAACTGGTTCTTCTTGGTTTGCAGTTTGTGGAATAATAAATTAGGATAAATACATCTAGATGGAATATATTGTGCTCAACCCTATATGTTTATGGTGTGTTTCTCATCATCTTTGTCCTCTTTACCTGCAGTTGGAGATCGTGATGTCTACCCCAGGTGTGTTTGAGGTTGTTTACCTAAGCTTTTCCACTTCCTCACTTTTCTTGTTCTGAGCTTTAAAATTCATAAGCTTCTGGTCTGTGTAGGTTCTACAGCAGCTGGTGAAGGAGAATCCTACAATGGCTCTAGGGGTATGCTTTCATCCTTTAACTTTCTTTCTGGTTTGTCACATGGCATCAATGTTCTTTGATAGGATGCATATCACATGAACTTGCCCAAAGTTTATGGATGTCGAGAAAATGTCATTACATTCTCTCTCAGTTCATTGATTTATAAGTTCTTAAGATTGATTCTGTAAATAGTGTTACCTAATGGATTTGTTGATTGGTACATAAATGATGATTATTGTCCAGGACTGATAAACCTCACTCTTGTAATTTTTCTTTTCTCTCTTTGTGATTTTTTTGTTTTTGCAATTAAATGTAGCAAAGTGATTTATTGTTTGGATTATTACTAACAAAATCACAATATTTTGGGTAAAATTGAAAGTTGAGGCACTTAAAGTAGTTCTACTGTTGGGTGTGTTATGCATGTGGATATGTACACTAATATGATAGCCCCATCATCAGTAGAGACTAGAGAGAAATGTCCAACCTAGCTTTAAATACTTGAAGTAGTTCTCTTGGAACTGCACACGAAGAAATGATTATAAAATGGGATTTTTTTTAAAAAAAAAAATTATAAGCTATTACTAGCATGTAAAGGAATCCTATTGTAAATTCTTATGATTTGTTTTAACATATAGATGACCAAGACTCTGTCATTTGCACCATTCCTTACATAAAATTACATTTTATTTCAACGGTTGTCTGAACTGAACAGATATCTGCCCTTAGGTTGGAACTGTTCTTAGGATTGAGGATGCAAAAGCTGCAATTAAAGCTGGAGCTAAATTTCTAATGAGTCCTGCAATTGTCAAGGTTTGAAATTTTATTATATATAAACTAAGATGTCACATAATACCTGCTTATGCTAAACCACAATTTATTATTATTATTTTGTTTCTTTTTTTCCCAATTATTATTGTTGCAATTGGCTTTGGAGATCAATGATGTCACAGTTCATTAGGAAGTTCATTATTTGTGGACATCCTGGAATGTCTTACCAATGTGCATTTTTCTTTAAACTTCTGTACTGGTTATCAGGACATTATGGATTATGTTCGGAGTGGTGAAATTTTATATATTCCTGGCGTGATGACTCCAACTGAAGTAAGAGTCAACTTCTAGGTTCAAGCCTTTTACAGATCTTGTGATTCATTCATACATCATAAAATGTTCTACCTTTTGCATATTTTCTAGCATTCATTTGACCTCTGTTTTGTATACAATGCAGATATTGTCTGCATGTGATGCAGGTGCTAAAATAGTCAAGGTAAGCCTTTCATGTTTGTTTATGTATACAATGCAGTAGACTGCATTGAAGAATGTTAAGTATTGACAGAATACATTTATTTGATAGACATGCATCACTTTTTGCGGGGATGCATGGACATTGTTTTAAATCTTTTTTGGCTTGGCTTTTTTTCATTTCTTTGAGTTTCCATTGTTTATTGTTTATATCTTCCTCATTCAGAACAGTACCTCCTAGTTTGCATACATATAAACTGGAGTCTACAAGCAACTTATTTCATTTTTTAAGTAAATCACTTTTTCAGCTTGTCTCATAATTTCTTCTTAAGTATACTATAAATAGACATTCTGAATTCAGTATCAATGCAATGACAATGGAAGGATAGAGAGAAAATGGGTGAAGAGAGTGAAAAAGATAAGCCAGTGAAAGATTTGACCAGTTGATAGGTAATCAGGAGATGTGCGGAAAAAGGATTTGAAGGATTCGTTATATTTAGAGCTGTCCCATGTTCAACTACATGGTGCATGTATTTTATGATTCTAGCCAGTTTGGCCTCTTAGGGAGCTTTATTTTGAGGAAGCAATTGACTGGCATGATTTTATTACCTTATCATAGTCCAACCCTCCACCCGAACATTAGTTTTAATGAAGAAAAGCTTGAGCTATTCATAATCTAGCTTGCTAGCTTTAGTTACTTTTTTCCTTCAACTATAGGAGCAATGTGTTAATCTTGTCATATACTGCAATGATTTCTTCAGGTGTGAATAATTTTTTTATCCACTTGACTTGCAGCCAGATATTGGCTCAGCCACTAATATGTATATACTATATATCATGAATGGTCATAATTAGAAGTTACTAAGTTGCTTATAGGTCACATCATGTCATCATGAAAGATCCAATGGCTAGGATTCACTCATCTTATAGACATTCACGGACATTTACACACACCCTTACATATACATATGAACGCTTTGTGAAAAAAAAATAAATTGGTCTACTATACTTTGTTATTCTTTCATTCATACACTAGAACCGGATGCATTATATGTTTTAGAAAGATTTCTCATATTTGGCTTTTACCTTGTATGATAGGTTTATCCAGTTTCTGCACTTGGAGGATTTCAATACATTTCAGCACTCAAGAAGCCCTTTCCTCATGTCTCTATGGTTGCTTCTCAGGGAATAACAATAGGTAGTTTTTGCAGTTTCTCCTGTTTGTGTTATATATTGATTGATTTTAACCTCTGACGCCATCTATAACACAATAGGAGAATTTTATAAAGATATATCAGTTTTAGCAAATATTTAAAATCCCCACCTATTGCAATAATTAAGATGTGTTATAAACTGCATCAGATCTTAAATATGTGTACAAGATATAAAACCTCAGGATTATTATGGTTAATATGTCATTACCAACATGAAAATCCTGACCTTTTCATATGTCACGTCCTCAAATAGTTTACAAAATAGGTATCCCAATTCTTGGGAAATTAAAATGTGTTAGAATAAAAACATTCATGGGTCTTCACCCAATAGCTTAAGCTTTTTGGTTCTTGACATGGTAGCAGAGCCAGAGTCACTGACCAAATGGTCAAGAGTTCGATCCTTATTGCCCTCATTATTCCAATAAAAAAAGAGGTTTAATTTCAGCACAAGGTATGTAGGTCTGTCCATTGTCCACGTTTCAAGCCCAAAGGGCCCTTGCGTAAGGGGACGTGTTAGAATAAAATCATTCATATGTCTTCACCCAATAGCTTAAACTTTTGGAATAGTTGGTTCACTATAAAAATGCATAAATACCATAAAATGGCAAGCGTTTTCTATGAATGATATTACTTACAACTTAAATGAATAGTGTAGAGATCAGAGATTTTTGTACCTGTATTTGCTATTTGCTATTTGCATTATAAGTGTCCTAGATTCTAGGTGGGCAACAATAGTTGTTGATAGCTTCTCTCTTGACTCAAAAATTGAAAGACTATTTTTCGGAAGGTACCTTAGGCAAACCATGGTTCTATTTTATGTTCTGTTACTAATTTTAGTTATGAAACAGAGATCCTTTTTTATATTTTAAATAAACAGTAATGTTTTATTTAATTATTTTCTAGAAGCAGCTTTTTTGAGTCAAGGATTGTTGTTTAAAACACTAACCTGTTTGGTTTACATTTTCATTTTCTGTTTTCATTCCGTTTCCTGTTTTCTGAAATTTTACAAAGGAAAAACTGGAAATGCTTGAAACAACAAATTTTTGTTTCTAGCATTTCCGGTTTTTCCTTTGTAAAATTCCAGAAAACAGGAAACAGAAAATGAAAACAGGAAATGAAAATGTAAACCAAACAGGCAATGTTTTCTTTAGTCAAACATATGCTTCAAAACTTAACAATAGTGAAGTTTCTTATTAAGTTTGATGCATTAAAGAGAAATCAATATCATATTTAGCATGCGCGACATCATATTGTTTCTAGCAAACGCCCCTTTTGACAATCTAGTTACCAACCACGATATTTTAAGCGGCTTTTGGAACAAGCCTTTAGAGTAATTTTTCTGCAACAGCTTTTCACAAATATCCATACTCCATATTAAACCAATCTTTATATCCGTGGAGAGAGCTGGCCTCACCATAATGTGGATGTTTCCGACTCGAGCAGAATTGTCTCCCGTGGAGGATACCTGTGATTTAAACAATTAGCAGATTACATTAATGTCATTGGCATAATTATCCATTGTGAATGACTTTATCTCTAATTGCATGTAGATTCTATGGGGGAATATATTTTGCGAGGAGCATCAGCAGTTGTATTGTCAGATGCAATATTTGATAAAGAGGCAATTGCACAGAATAATTTCAGTCAGATATATAAACTTGCACATTCTGCTGCCTTGTTGGGCAACCAAGCTGTGAATAGGTGACACTTTGTGCTTCTATAAATATTTAGACCATTGTTTTCTTTTAGATTTAGCCTGAATGGTTTCTGACTTGGCTGTTGCATTTATTTGACTCATCTTTAGAATTTATTAGAGCAGTTAACCAACAAAAAATACTAGAGTAGATGATGATCTGAAACATGGGTGGGCTATATAGGTATATATTAAAAATTATTTATATTTTATGGCTAGGACGTGAGGAGCATAACAGGGAAGAAGAATATAGAACAATAAGGTATGATCATAGAACTTAAGAGCTTACACTCAAAGTATCCATCTCATATTAGATTCCAAATTTTAGGACACAATTGTTTCAACTATTGTTTAGCCAGTTAGTCTAAATAAATTGTTAATGGGGTTTATGCATGAACATTTATTTTTTCTTCAAGTAGTCATTTAATCAAAGGAAAATATTTATATTTACTTTCCTTAATTTCTTTAATCAATACATAAATATTTTTAATCAATAAAAGACATAATAATATTTATAAATTGTTATTAAAATAACTTTTAACTAGACTAAATATTTTAAGGGTAAAATAACATTTTAGTCCCTATAAAATACCTGAGTTTTGATTTTCGTCCCTGGAAAATTTTTCTTTTTTATTTCATCCTTATAAAATATTTATGTTATTTTTTTAGTCCCTGATGTTGATTCTACTGTTAATTGTGGATGTGTCGAACGCCCATAATAGTCAACAATACTTCAGAAGTACCTTAACACATTATATAAGAGTGCTAGCTTCTTAAACTCATTTAGAGAGTCAAATTTTATGGTCAATTTAAACTGAAATTCTTTGTACATTTCCTTCTTCATATATATCACAAATAGTTTTTGAATGTGTTTAAGGAGGCTAACATTGTTGTATAATGTGTCAGGGTACCATATATATGATTACTAATTGTGATGGGCGTTCGACACATTCGTAATTAATAGCGGAATCAACAACAGGGACTAAAAAAATAGCTTAAATATTTTATAAGGATCAAATAAAAAAGAAAAATTTTCCAGGAACGAAAATCAAAACTCGGTATTTTATAGGGATTGAAATGTTATTTTACCCATATTTTAAATGTTTAAGATTACAAATTTTGAATATTTGTATTTTATCATTAAAACAATCCTTTAATTAAATCAATTTCCTTTACATTTTTTTATATTTAACAAAACTATCTCTTATCATCATTATGAAATCAATGATAGTATGACAATATAATACACACACATGTTAAACTACCCAAACTCTCAACCACTAGGCCGACCCTAGTTGGTTACACACACATATATATATATAGAGAGAGAGAGAGAATTCATTAGAATGATATACATATGATGATTCATTACAAATTCGAGCCTCCACACTGCTAACATTATTCCTTTTTCTTATTTATCATCAAATAAAAACCATTTCATTTTTATACTCCGAGTTGGAGCATCATGAGTTAGCTTTTTCAACTGAGTTTTTTTTTTTTTCTAATTTTAAGACTCTAATTCGAAAACTTTCTTAAGGGACTTTAACTTAAGTTTGTATCATCAAAAACCAATCACCGTTGATATAAATAATTTTAAGGGTTTTAGGGGAATAAGACTATAAGAGGAACCAGATATTTTCCTCAAAAAAAATAGAGAGAAAAAAAATAAAAGAAAAATCGAATCTCTTGACTCTTGGTGCTTCCATTTCTTTAATTATTAGTATTTTATTAAAAAAATTAAGGAAATGAGGTTGTTCCATTCCAAAGTCAATATTGTAATTTGTATGTTATAAAATATTCAGAAAAATACCAAAAAAAAAAAAATTACAGCGGAAAGGAACTTCTAATAAAGACATCGAATGCAAAACGTAAGACGGTAAGAGTCGTTACAGCTCAATATATTACAAATTGATTTTTCAACATTTTTTAAATAAGACTTTGAGTGATCACTTTTTTTCTTCATTCGCTTTCATTATCCATCCGCTCCTCCAAACATATCATTATGGAAAGTAATAATAATAATAACATGAGGGTACACATTGCAATTGTTTGAATTAAGCTCACGAAGTCACGAGAGACATGCATGAGTGCTAATTTTTTCTTGTTGACGTACAAGCATGTTAATCAAAACCATGGATTTGGAACAATACTGTGGGTTCTGTATATATATAGTAGTAGTACATATTATTTTTCGTGCAATTTGTTGGGATTTTTTTTTAGAGAAATTATACTCATCCAACTTCACAACATACAATTTTGAAAGAAAAAGGGAGAAAGAGGCAGAAAAGAGAGAAATGTGAGATATGATAATTGATATGATTGAGAGATATAAAGAAAAAAAAATGTGTTATATAAGTTATTCTATGGATTTGTTATCTCTCTTTTTTTTAATCTTTGGCCAAGGATCTTGCAAAAATGAGAATATATAATCTAGTAAATATTATAAATTATATATAATTACAACACAACCATTTTACCGAAATTCTTTACATATTAAATGGCATACAGTGCATATGAGGGAGGGTACATTAAATGGGATTGAATCATCTAACATCAAACTTTTGGAGTTACATATTTTAATAACTTTATATAAGATACAAAATTGACAAATCAATCTGCTGAATCATATTATATTATCTTTTTTATTATGTATATCAAATTTCATATAATTTGTACATTCATTAATATCTAGCAATGGAGTTTTACTTAAATATATTTATAATATAATTAATATATTTTTAAAAAATAAAAAGAAATATATACAATGATTTTATATATTATTTAGATAGATAATAAAAAAGAAAGGTAAAAACTCCACTCCTTTTGTCTAGTTAGAAAAGGAAATTAGAAAAAAAATGTATTTTATTAAATAATTTTTATATAGGTATGTATAAATTTAATATAATGATGGATAAGTGGGAAAATTAATTATTTTAAGAAGCTTTTGTTCAATTTTTCTTCTACTTTTTGTCATGTGGAAAGAGAAAATATTTAAATACATGTTATGATATATTTTTTTTCTCATCCATATTTTTTTCTTAATCAAATATATGAAAATAATATAATGATCTCATTTCTCTCATTATTTTTTCTCATCCATTTTTCTCCACGAACAAACAAAATTACACGTTGTTAGTGTTAAATTAGCATATCATTGATAATTTTTTACAAACATAACATTTTAACAAAGAGTCTGACCTCATATGATTCCCCAGCTGGCTATTAGAGATAATCCATTGGGATTCAAAATATGATTTTCTCCTTCATCCACGAACAGCTAGCAAATGGATTATGCTAAAATATGCTTTTAGTCATATATAAGTTGAAAATAAATCAGTTCATTTTCGGACAATCATTTAATGTTTATAAAACGGAGAAAGAATATAGTAGTTTTTCTCTTTTAATAATATTAGAATGATAAAATGTAAGATAATATATTTACTTTTATAACTTTGAACTGGTAAAAATTAATTTAAATTCTGTTTTCTATCAGTATAAATATCAGCATGAATCATAACTAAATCAATGAATATCGGCCTGTTTGTTGTACGTGTATTTTTAAATTTAAATATAATTTATAAAATAGAAATTATAAGAAAAAACATTTAATGAAAATTATTTAAAATTATAAATAAATATACATAATTAATTCAAATAGGTATAAATGGTATCTGATTAGTTGGATAAATAAAAATTAAACAACTTTTATTCGGCAAGGATAAGAAATAAGAGCTCGTCAAAAAAAAAAAAAAGAAATAAGAGAGTAATAAATGAGAAGATAATTAATAAAATAGAAAAAGGATACATGATTTTTAATTAGATACTTCTTTCGTCCCATTTTATTTGACGTTTAAGGTTGTGGCACAGGAATTAAGGAGTGTCATTAATATTAAGTTTTATAAAAATTAACTAATTTCTTATTATATTCGTTATCTCTCATACTAAAAACACATTATTTGAGAAATACACATTAACTAATGAATAATGATGAAATTGAAAAAAAAGGCATTTAATGATGTATTAGTATTATAAAATAACAATTAAAATGAGACAAAACAAAATTGCTAAAACGTCAAATAAAATGGGAGGAGGGAGTACTAATTAAAGAGATTTATTCAAAATTTATAATTAATCATACATAATTTTATTTAAGCTTCAAAGTAATATATTTAATTCAAAATGTGCACTTTCAAAGTGTTTTTCTTAAATTTGTTTATGTTTAACTATTATACTCTTTTAGGATAATTTTACCACTTTTAAAATATTTGAAATTAACTATACAATTTTACAAAAAATTCTTCATCACAACAAACAATTAAATTAATATTTTTTGAGAAAAAATTTACAATATTCCTTACCAAACTAATTAATGAACTATTTCTATCTTTATCTTATATATAAAAGTAAGATATTCTGGTGTTATTTATTTATTTTTACTTCTTTTGAATTGATAATATTTGCTCTTTATTTGTTTTAACAATTAATATTGAATTTTTTTATTTTGCAGTTGGGTGCCTAACAACCCACCCATCTCAGTCATTGGTCATGTGATTCGATCGCAGTTTCGGGGTCCTCACTATCTATGGGAGGTCACCCCACAGGATGTAAGAGACAAGTGGTGGGCCGAGTTTACGGTAAATAAAGTGTCTTCACTTTATATTTTTTTTTCCTTAAGTTATGTCATTTTATAATAACTTACCCTAATTTTTTTTTGTAGAGCAAAGTTACTTGAGACCCTTCTGATGAGGTCCAAATTAAGAAGGTGTACGAGCAAAGGATTATCCGTCGTCTTCGAGATATGATGAACAAGGTCCGGATGGCTGGGAGGAAGCTCACTTGGTGTGGCGAGGAGGCTTGGGAGAGTCTTTTGGCCTACTTGGCCTCTGATGAGTTCAAGGGTAAGTCTGCTCGTAACAAGAGCAATCGGGCTTCTCTTCGCGGGGGAGCAGTCATCACGGGCTGCAAGGCCCATCTTGAGGTGACGTTGGATATGGTATGTATAGACAAGCACCCTTATGTATTATTTTTGTATTTGTTATTAAAATAATTAATTTGTGTAATTATTTTGTGTAGGGTCGACAGCTGGCGCGGGAGGTAGAGCTCGATGAGTTCTTTGTCGCCACCCACATAAAAAAGGGTGGTGGTTGAGTAGATGATCGAGCGTGGTTCACATATGTAAGTTCAACATTGTGCTTATCAGTTTTTTTTTTATATTATTTCACATATTTGCAATTTAATATATAACTAACTAATTATACGTTTACATGTACTCAACAGACAAATTACCAAGACCGCCTCAGGGAGGTGGAGTCATAGATAGGGGGCAACTCCAGCTTTGATGGCTCCACCAAGCTACAGATCTGGAAGGATGTTACGGGTGACAAGACTCGAGGTCGTTGTTATGGCATCGGGGACTTGTCAACCAACATTCGTCCTGGTGTGACTAGCCTCACTCAAGAGTCTCGGGCCCATACGAACGGGAGCGACAGGTTGCGTCATTCGTCTGAGGAGGCGCTGAGGCGGGAGATACTTGAAGCCAACTTGAAGGCCACCCAAGCTGAAGAGAAGGTTGCACGGTTGGAGGAGGACTTCGCATGACTCCGACAATAGATGCAGATGTTGCTAGAGGCCCAAAGTGCAAGTGGTTCTACTAGCTTTAGTCAGGCTCAGGCTCAAGCTCCGGCTTAGCTGCACCCACACTACGATGGCCACCTGGATGACCAGTCGTTGAGTGAGGATGAGGATGAAGAATCGTCACCCACCACACCAGCGTCGTAGCTGCCACCATGAATTTTTTATTATGTTTTTTTATACATTTATTGTATTATGTTTGAACATTTTTTGTATATATACTTATTATATATTTTTTTCCTCCATCGATGTGTTTATATAGTATTTAGTAGTTTTCTTTATAATTTTAAAATTAATAAATATTAAAATAATAATAAACTTAAGTTAAAAAATATTATTATCACTAGCGACGACCATGACCGTCACTAGTACAAAAATATAAAAAAAAATAATATAATATGTCTTGACGGCCATGACCGTCTCTAGGTTGTGACGGCTTAGCGACGGTAATTGATCCTTTCACTTAGCGACGACTTGAGTGATGGTCTGTCAGACGCTACGTAGCGACGACTTATTTTGCTCGTCGTTGCTGTATTAATGACGGACATTTTAGCGACGTCCATAAAGTCATCGCTAAGTGGGTGATAACGACAGTTTTCCACTTGTAGCGATGACTAAATTGCTGATTTTCTTGTAGTGTTTGTGCCTTTTTCTTGCTTGATAGTCAATTTTGAAAAGTCTAGAATAATGTATTCTAAAATGGTCTCGAAAAGATCTTAAACAACCTAGTGAGTATCTCGGGTACGAAGATCATGAAGGACCTAGGCTTTTACCTATATTTTCAACTTATTTGTGGAATAATTGAGTCATCCATCTTCCATCTTTTTTTAGGAGAGAATGTTATTATGTATGACAACTTGGAAGGAAAATATGCTCAATATTGATCAGATAAGTTTGCCTAAAGGAGGAACACTACAAGAAAAAAACTATTTTACGGAGGTTTTTATTTCAATTTGCGGGGGTTTTTACCCTCTGCAAATTAATCTGCGGGGGTTTTTAAAACCTCCGCAAATATGTTTGCCACAACCTTTTTGCGGAGGTTTACAGCGCCCTCCGGTACCTGGTTTATATTGCGGAGGTTTTTTTTGTGGAGGGTTTTAACCTCCCCTATTGCTGACTATTATTTTGCGGTTATTTGCTGCGTTTAAAACCTCCCTTTTTTCCACTTTTTTTTGTGGGGGTTACTACCCTCTTCAATTTGTGGCAATTATTTCGTAGAGGTTTTAAACCTCCCTCATCTGCATTATTTATTTTGTGGGATTACTACCCTACTCTGCTTGCATTATTTCTAATCCTCTAAATACAATAATTTGTTAGTAATTAGAAACCCTGTACATGGCAATGTATGTATATATATATCATGTATAAAACATTCCATGATCTCAAAGTCACCACTGTAACAAAAGTAATTTAAACTGAAATGTAATTACAACTTAAAATCCATAATAACTCAAAATCCATAATAGACTAAATATAGTTTCATCCTAAAAAACATCATAAACACACTAAATGTTGCTGGCACTGGATGATCCTCTTGTACCCAAAGGAGACTCAGGCTCATCTGCATCACCAGTTTGCTGAAATGATAAAAGAAAAATATTTAGGTGAAATAATCAATGACACTAATATATGACAGCAATGTTAAATTATATACCATTTTTTGTTACATTAATTTGTTAGATGCCACCAACAATTCATTTTTATCCAAGCAAAACCAAACTATTGAAAAAGAAAAAAGAGCAAAGGGTACCCACTGCACTTGTATTTAAATTTCCTTTCTTTCCAAGTGAATCAAGCATGCTTTGGCTATTAATTAATTATCCCCTTTTAAAAGAAAAGAGGTGGGGACCAACCAAATACAGAGAGAAACAGAGAAGGAGAGACCAAATAATGCCCAAACCAGAAAATAATTTAGTCAAGAAAATCAAGACATTTGAGTTATTATTATGGTAAAATTTTATTTTGATTAATTCTAGTAATCCTGGTAAAATGCACTATCACATGAATTTAAAAAGATAAATTATAACAGTTATTTAAAAGTAGTACTAATAATAATAATAATATAATTATTAAAAAATCTAATTAAACTAATTCACTAAAACAAATAAAGAAGTAACTCAAATATATATATATATATATATATATATATAAAGCCACATATAACTCAAACCTATATACTCACCTTGAAAACTTTTACTTCACTTAGATTTATGAGTGTTTAAACCAAACCTTGGCCTGCAAATGACACACAGAATACATTAGTTTAGACTCTTGAGAGATAACTTAATTTTCTTTTCCCAAAATTAAAAAAAAAAAAAAAATGATCCGAGAAAAGTATACCAGGAGCCAATAACTTTTGTATTTGTATAACAAGACCATCATAGGATTCAAAATTAAAGACCAAACTAGAAACTAGCACAAATGCACCATGGTCTTATACATTGGAATATGCAAATTTCAGTCATAATTTGATGTTACCATATGAAATCCAACAAATAGCTTGTATTGTATTTTAGAGATTTAGATTGTTAATTCCAAAAAAAAAACGATTAAATAAATTAGAAATAGTACCAGTAATCAATACATCCCTGAACAAAAGGAGACAAACACTACTTTCTATACAAAAGGTGTATTTACAAAAAGATCATAGCAGGACTAAAAAGGTGCTGAGTTACTAAAATTCAAGGAAATTATCTACACCTAGCATGCAGCCTGCACAACAAAACAATTGTAGAAAAGCTTGTTTTCTTCCTGATATACATATTAACTAGATTTCACTATTTGAGGTTGGATAATAAAACTATTCTGGACTGCACTGTTGATCTGAATACTTAGGCTTAGGTGACAAGCAAATTCATTATTATTGTATAGCTACATGATGTAAACCTCTACACTGTCATAAGGATATGTATACTTAGGCTTAAGTGAAAGGCAAAAGGGACCCATTAGTCACTTGTGAATGTAATCACTAATCACTGATGCTTAACAAGAAATTAAAGCCTTAAGATGCAGCAGTCCCTCCGTACAAGTTGTCTTATCCTTTTATCTTTTTGGCATTCTTAATATTGAAATGCTTGTGATCTTATGAAGTAACTCCATACCAACAAAAGGTTCCTAATCAGGGTATAAACAAACAAGAATTAATCAAATACCTTGAGCACACATAATTAAAGTAGGATTCTTGTAATAATAGGAGGGAAGTATCATTGAGTGATGAGTTTACCGAGTCTCACACTTGAAATGGCTTTCTCAAACTTGAAATGGTTGTTTTCATCCACCATCTCATCCTCAACTACAATTGGGAATTGGCTGATACTGATCAACCTTATGCCTACCCTTTTGTAGATTTTCCCAAAGGCCTACCCATCAGGGTCCAAACCCACTCTTTGGTTGGAGTACCCTCCTCCTCTCTCTTTCAATTAGTTAGCTATAGCTCACCCAATATGTAATAACTCTACGCCTAGCCTAGATTCCGCAGCAGCCAGAACAAGAAGAATTTTTTGTTCCTCAAATTAGTCTTCTCCCATGGCATGACATATATAGATACAAAACCAATCAAATTAAAGCCTTCTGACTTTTTTGCGTAGCTCACATGTACGAAGGGAACACAAATATAAACCAATTCAGTGAATATTTACACAAATATAAAACCAATCAAATTAAAGCATGCCAATAGGACCACTATGACTTCTCCATTTTCTTCCCCATCTAGGCCGTGGCAGATTTTTACTTCCCCTGTACCACCCACATTGTACATTTTATATATTCCTCCCAAAAAGCCAGGACCAGTGAATATTTATTCATTTATAGCACAGTAAATTATGTTAATCTGTGGGGTTTTTAACCTCTACAAAATAACCCCCACCAAATAAACTTTTTTTTTTTTGTAGGGGAAGGTTATTCCAACACATTTTTTCATCCATAAGATTTAAATATGAAATTTTACTTAAATTTATTCATCACACTCTAATAATGATGATTGACAAAAGGACTAAAATATAAGTAAATTAATACATTTGGGAACTAAATTATATATAATGATATTTTCGATAATAAAAAACAAATAGTGTGCTATTTTAAGAGATTAAATTGTGTATTTATTCTAGTATATGTTGAGAGCTACTTAGCTTTTTACAAGATCTTTTTATGGGATAGATTATATAAGGAGCTAATATCTTAAGGTATAATTAAACAAATCAAATTTAAAATCACATATTTAATAAAAGATTTTTCATGTGAAGATTTGTTTTCATTAAAGTATGTTTTTGAGTTGAATTTTGGAGGGAATGGAAGGATTTATTAGAAGCTCTTTCCCCCTTTCTTTTTGTGAGTTTGAATATTTTACAAAGTTCTTTCCCCCTCTTCTCCCCCTCGCTTTTCCCTCCAATCCTTTCATTTCCCTTTTCTATAAACTCACAGACACCCTAAATAAAATTAGAAAATTGTTGAGTAACTTTGAACAAACTGACATAATTAGTTAGAAAAAAAAAATTGACAACTATTGATTTTCGATGTGCGGTTACATTGAAAGTTTTAAAACAGGGTAACTTACAAGGAGGAATAGTGAATGAGATCATGGGTAATCTTTAATTTTTTTTTATTAACTACAAATATTTTTTATTAACAAAAGTAATTCAGTTTTAGGTTCAGTAACAATTAAGTCTCGTTACCTTTGTTAAAAGTATATTTAATAAGAATTAAACCGCTCTTCTAACCATTTTAATATGCATTACCAACTCAATCATAATTCTTTTATTAATTTTCAATTTATTATGGCGCGCCTAGGTGTAAAGTAAGAATAACTATATATAGATCCAAACATTACCATTACGTGTACGACTCTGGCGCAGTAGTGAAAGTAGAAACCATATTATAATAATTAACCTTTTCAATTATATGATTTTTATATTTTTTAAATAAAAATTAAAATATTAGCCCTGATTTATCCTATCTTATCACCCAACAGGGATGCATAGGACTTGATTTGGTGGAGCACTCCAAAAAAATGAGATCCTGTTGCTCGGTTGCACCCATCTTAGCTAAATATAAGCAACAAATTGGCTTCTTGAAAAACATGCTGAACAGTAGAAGAGCAATTGAATTAAAATTAAAATGCTATAATATATTAGCCCTGATTTATCCTAATTAACAAAAGAAATGTTGAACAAATAAAACAAGCTGTTTGGATTACAATGACATGGCATTTTCATTCCAATTTTTGGATTTTAATTCAAATTAGTTGAAAAAATGAAAATGGAGAAATAATATAGAAATTCATGTCCATAAAATAATATATTTTATATATTATATCAATTATAAAATAACATTTTTGGGTTTCAATTTAAGGAAAAATAATATAGTTATGGGACATAAAAAATGAAATACAAAACATAATAAAGAACAAGAAATTCATGGTACCTACTTCAAACTGAGGTAAAGTTCATATATTTTTCTGAACGTTGGAGTGAGAGAGGCACTTATATAGTTAAGCTCTTGTGACTACAGTTTTCTAAATCTTTTAATTAATCTTTTATTCATGGTTATATTAATTAGCTTCATGCTGATTAGCAAATAATTAGTCTATACTAGGCATGTCATGTCTTATATACGTTAAGACAAACTCATGGCCAGATTTTTCGATGCTTAATATGGCGCTCGTGAAGACGTTGATTGTCCCGTTTGACAAACCCACACTTGATGATTGGGATGGGTAGCCAATTGTCTACTAATATAAGATGCTATATTAGCAATATGATCAGTTAATTAATATTCCTAACATTATTATGGAATGGAATGAATTTAATGGGTCTCTTGAAAAATGATTTGAGATAAAATGAAATAAAATATATTCCAATAGTAACGGCAATATGAGTTGACCCTGAGTTAAAAAAGAGTGGATTAAGTTCACCCAATGGTGGTATTGATTGGTTTATTGTGAGAAACTGGCATTTGTACATAGTGGGAAAAAGCAAGTTGAGTGGTTTTATTTGTGTTTGGTAAATTTTTGAAAGGAGAAAAATCAATTTTATGAAGAGTAAAATTTATCCGGAGAGAATTTAATTCAAAACTTTTTATGAATCTAATTAATTCTAGGAATCTATTTTTTTTATTTTGTATTGGGTTTGAGCACCCCTAGTGCTCTATTTAATTAAATTTTACTTATAAAAAAATAATTAATTTTAGGAGTGAAATTAACTCACATTTTTTTATATTAACATTATTTTATTATCAAAGTAAAATCAATTCTAGTAATTGGACATAATAGAAGAAATACTAGAGACAAAATAACATTCTCAAATATAAATAAATTTTTTTCAACTTATTTTTTGAATATTATTTTTTTATATTAATTATTGTAAAATTAATTTTATCAAAATATAATATGTTAGTTAGTATTAGATTTTGAACGTGAAACTAATTTAACCCTAAAAACTATATAGTTTGTAGGGTACATATTGCTCAAGGCTTATATACTATATTTTGGCCTTATCTTAAGATGATGTGGGACTCTACACACCCTCTCACGCTCAGAACTGGACATCTAGAGCGTGGATATCTATGGGTTGCTACCCAATAAAATAATAATGGATCATCATAAACTCTAATACCATATTATGAGCCTACTATCACAAAAGTTTAAGCTATTGGGTGAAAGATACATGAATGGATATATTTCTAATAGCTATATGGGTTGAAAGGCCAACATTTATATAGTGGATTGAGTTAACTAGTCTAGGATTTAACTCCTAAAGTGAGGGAGTGATCATTTTAGAAGGTAAAGTAAGCAATTATGATCATTGATTTAAAAAACAATTGTTGAGGTTTAAAAAACTTCATAATTTATCATAGATACATGTATATAATCACAATCATAATTTTCAAATCAATGGTCATAACTACTTACGTTATCCTCTAAAGTGACTTCCTCACTTTAGAAGAACCAAAATTTGTCTTAATAAAAAGAAATTATAAATATTAACAGGTTAACATGCCTAGAATTAAATAAAATTACATGTTATATTAATCAACCCACCAATTGACCCATTCAAGTTTACTTTAAATTGAACACATGCAACTAAAAATGAGAAATCAAACAAGTGATTTAAATTATGGAGAGAAATTATTAAAACAACCAGTGACTCTTAATTATTGTCATCTCTACAAATATAGGATAAAAAAACTCGTCAGTTAGAGGATGAAAACTGATTCAAGTGAAAAATAAAGTCGAATATGCAGCCAGCTATCAAGGTCACCCTTAACATCAAACATTAATTGTACTCCTACCTTTTGATCACTTGTCTAACAGGGTGGCACCACTGAACTATGTAGCTCTCAAGGGGCAAGCATGCATTATGACTAACCTATAGTAGACTCTCCAAGTATGGTATCATCCGATCTGAATCCTCTCTTGCTTCTCCAGGCTCTCCAGCCAACATTAGTTGTGGAATAGCTATGAAATCACTATACAACTAAAATCCTTAGCTAATCGTAGCTATTTTGTAGCTATATGTTACTGGAGAGTATGCATGGCTAGGGAGAATCCTTACACTGGTATAAACTCTTTCATATTGTTACTCAATCTTGCTCTCATACTAACTTGAGTGTCAAATTACCTTTATAATTACCCAACCTATATATTCCCCACATAAGAAGGAGATCGGTGAAACTCAAGGCAAAAACAACCACTTAGAGGAGGAAAAGTCTTAGACATTTTGAGCCAAACCTTTGAAAAACTAAAGTTGAATAGCAATTTGCACACGAGATAATTAAATATCATAACACCTCTTTATTGGTCTTGTTTCTTTCTTATTATAGATATCTGTCTTACTATATTTTTAAATTTAGAAATTACTCTTGTGAATGATTATCTAAAATTCTTTTATTGTTTCACATTCAATATTAGATAAGGTTAAACCAAATGTATTTAACATTTAATTAAATTTTTTTATAGTATTCTTATAATACATGCACACACACATGTATGTTACAATATATATAAAGCGATCAATTATCACTATCAGATTATCATAGGTGACAAATTTGTAACCAAAATTATCATTTTTAACCATTAGTGGTTTTACTATTATATATGAAATTTCTTAGAAACTACAAGTTTGAATTTCAAAAAGGAGCATGGTTGTAAGTTCAACCCTTGTAGATCTTCAAGGAAGAGGATCTGCCTTATTTACAGGGTGAAGCTATGGAGTAGTAATAATAAAAATAATTACATTTTCCTTTATTAGTTTGATGAGTATGATTTAACTTAATTAAGATGATTGAAGTAAAAATTTACAATAATAAAAAAATATCCCAAATTCAAGTAGAAGGATAATAAATCACATGTAGAATGTTATATGCATGTCAAAAAAATTTAATATATTTATTGTTACAACCAGGTGGTTTTTTGAAACCACTATTTTGAAGACACATGATATACTTGGTGATTCGGGGGGCTTAAAATTGTGTATTTTATAGGGGAGAATCATTGAACCTATTAATAGACTTTAGAGGTGCACACTCACAAAGCCTCCACCTGGATACACATATGCAACCAATACTGAATTCTCTTTCTTTTGAACTTCTATTATAGGTATGTCTTTAGTTTTTTTGTTGTAAAACCAATTAAGACTTACTCTAAAGAGAAAACTCAATAAAAAGTGAAGTTTTGTACTTAGGTAGATTTTTCCTTAAATTCCCTCATGTTTGATACTGCATTTTTTTTAACCCATTTTGTTCTTATATGCTTTAAATCTCTCTTACTCATCATTGGATACAACACCTTCAATTCTTCATATTTTTTTCTTCGATTACTACAAATATTTTTTCTTTTTCTATGTTAAGCATAGTTTCTATTCACTTCTTATATTTTTTTTTCGATTAAATTGATATCTGCAGTAGCTTCAGCATTAGGTGCTGGATGAGCACAAATACTACACACCACATTAGAAGGCAAGAGACCAATAAATTTATCAATATCCCATTCCCCATTCCTTATAAAATGTGAAACAGAGAGACCTTGAAGTTCCAGGGGAATAGGCTGAATAACCACATCCATTAAGCGCTCACCAGTAGGAAGCCATAAGTCTTCCCAAAAACGAGCTTGATCCCCCCTTCCTACAATCCAACGTAGACCTTTCTACAAAATATGCCAAGTGCTAGTAATATGGTCCTCCCCACAAGCATATTTGCTTTTCAGAACTTTGACCCACAGAGCATTGGGTTTAGTAATACAAAGTTACAAATTTCTTCTATTATTATGTTACTTTATTTTTAACTATTTCCTTTTTTTATTACTCTTACTTCTTTGTATTAAATCTATAAGATATGTGTTTCAATATTTTTGTTACTTCTTCTGGCTGCAATATTCCTTTCTGGTTTAGGCATGAATGATGACATGCTTCATTGCATTAATTAATTGTTCATTTTCAAATGATATTGTGTTGAGTTCTTATTATTGAACTTTTAACCATTTTCCTTAAATGATTATTCAAGTTAGACTCAAGCATCATTGGTAATCAAATTCTACTAATTAAGGGGAGTAAATAGTTGGTGGGTGGCCTTTACCTGGATATGAAATGATTGGCCTTAAGACCTCAAGCCACAAGGATGGTTTTGAGAGGTTATACCACCTTTGATGTAGGTCTGATCACCTGTCGGTTTCAATCGGGTTCGGGCTCGAAATCCTGAAATCGAAGATGACCGATACATTAAAAAATGGGACCGCTTCCGTCCGAGTTAGGCATCGGTTTATTCGGGTAACAGGTAACTCGAGCTAGTGGGTTCACGGGTGGGTTACCGTGGGTTTGATTGCAGAGAAAAATTTTGCGTTTTATTTTTGTATTTGGTTAGGTTTTTTCAAGAGAAAAATCAAACAATAGGCATTACAACATCACAATTTAATTCCATATTTCTAGTGATCTTTGGCTGATAAAAGTAAAATTTACAACAAATTTTGCATAGATCCAGAAAAAAAACTCAGATGATCGAGTAAAATAAAAGAAAAAATATGTACAGTACAGATCCAGAGAAAATATAGAACAAGTGAGAGAAGGAAGAATGGAATCAGTAACAGAACTCCAACCAGCACCGACAACAGTAGCAAGGCGCCATGCTCAAGCCGAAATGGACGCGTTGGTCGCCACTGTACCGTTTCACCGCCGCGACCTCCGTAGCACCATCTTCCTGAAGCCATTGTTATACCGTTTGTTGCAGATCCGTTGCGGCCAAAGTTGCTCGCCACCGCCGCTCACGTCCCATTGTTGCCACCAAACGCAATCAACATGCAAAACGAGCAAGAAAAACAAAGATAAACATTTGAGAGGAGTCGAAGAGGGAGTAGACGAGAATGGTCGGAGGTGGATATGTTGGTGTGGGGAAGTGGAGAGTCTGGAGACTACTTCATGTTGGAGCGGCTAACTGAGATGAGTTATGATGATAGTGAGGCACTAGGGTTTCCAATACAATGTGAGTGTTGGGCTTAAATTGATTGGGTTGGACCTCTACACAATCCAAGTTAAACAATGCCACACAGAAACTATCTATCAGACTTCATTGTAAAAACATCTCTATCGGTTGGATCAGTCACCAATAAAATTAATTTTCACCACCCGAATCCGACCGACTAAATCCATCCAGAACCGATTTCCCCTTTTTTTAAACCCGCCACCCGTCCATATTCGCCCGAAAGGCATCCATTGAATTCGAACAGTACGGGTTCCGTTCGGGTGACTTCTTTGTGCCCACCCCTACTTTGATGATACCTATACCACGTGGACTTTGGATAACATGCTCGAGAATCTTACTTCTTTTGAAATGTAAAAAGGAAAAAATACATATTTTGGTTTTTATTATTTGTTTTAGTTTTTAAAGTTGCAAACATGCATGGTGTTCTCCATGACTTCTCATGGTTAAAATGATTATTGTTCAAGGAAAATAAAATCAGGGAATTTTGAAGGAAACTTCTACTAAGTTACTCATTTTCTTATTTTATTTTTCTAATGATTTTAGAAAACAAGGGAACAATGAGTTCAGCTTGTCTCCAGTACTGGAGAGCTCCATTATGTGAGAGATAGACGCATCCCATATGTGGGACCCCACACATATGTGTGTGGGTCCCACATATAGGATGTATCTATCTCTCACATAATGGAACTCTCCAGTAAATGGAGATGATTTTTATCCGGAAACAATGTTGATGATTGTGAACTTTAGAGTGGAAGTTGACTTCATTTGGGTGTTGAACCCAAATGAATGAAATGTTCCAATAGTCTATGCTATCTTCTTTTAATGTCTTAATTAGTATGAAGGAAGGTCAGGAAAAGAGAACTTTGCTTTTCGCTAAGGGGAAAGATTTCTGACATTGTAGTTATTATAAGTATCTAAAACCAAGGAGGCTCTTATCAAGTTCAATTGTAATTATAGTATTGCAAGGTTACATGTAATTAGAGATCTATCTTAATGATAAGTATGTAGCTATAAGGGGAGAGGAGTTAGAACTATAACTCCAGGGAGCTCACTTAATTTGCCTATGGCCTTTTTTGTGTTTCTCTTATAACATGTAAAAACAATGCTATGTAGTCTTTTTTCGGTCAAAAACTATGCTATCTTGTCTATATCATGAGAAAGTGATGTTATCTTTAATATAAGAGTTTAATAAATACACTGTCAGTGTAAAAAAGTTTTACGTATACATCCAATGATGTGCTGCTACATAATTTATTGAATTAAATAACACATGAAGTGACATATTCATTAAATGATGTGGCAACACATCATTAATTGGATGTCTAATTAAAACAATTTTACACTGATAATGTATATCAATTAAATCCTTAATATAATTCTTTGATGTGTTGGAACGTGTTTGTTGTGGTCCCTTGCTAAACATATGAAGAAGAGTGATATTTACAGTGTCTCATAAGAATACTATATTGTTATTTTTCATGTTATTCCACTCAGTGTAATGGAAAAATGATAGTATGTCTTGCTTAAGATTAAATGTTTGTCTAAATAATTTGAGGCCGAATGTTGTCATACTTCTACCAATATTAAGGACTAATAAATGTATTAAGACCTTATTTTAGTCCATTGTAGCTTCTTTTTTATGATTACCAGAGAAAAAATAGCCCCATTTTGTTTTCTTTCTGCTCAATATTCTTCGAAATAATCTCCTCGTCTCCTTTCCATGGTAGCTCAAACTCTAGCACAAATTTCATTGTTGAAGAATAAGTTTTTTTTTTTTTGTTTATATTACAATTCAAAGAGAAAAAACCTCAAGATCTATTGCATTGATGTTATTAGGGGTGTCAAGCAGGATGACCCATCCTGTCCTGCCGTTGGCCCACGAAAAAATGAGGCAGGACGGGTTGTTCCGCTAAGCTAAGTGAGCTGGTAGGGGTGGGAATAAGCCGAGCCGAGCTAGGCTTTCTAAGGCTTGAGTCTGGTCTGCAGCTTAAATCCATGGCCCAGGCCTGACCTGTTTACCGGATATAAGCTTTATTTTATGGCTTGAGTCTGGCCTATTTAAAGCCTGACTTGGCCTGAAAGCCTGCTTAAAAGCCTGTTTTATAGTAAGGTGGTTGAATATATCATAAGCATGTATTTGAATAGACTTATAAGCTCAAATGTTTTATGGAAGACAACATACTTATACATTTACACAAGCTAATAAGTATATAGTTATAAGGTAATATAATAAAAATCTTTATAATAATAATAATATATATAAAATATCAGTATTTCATTTATATTTAGTTAAATAGGCCGGTTTGATAGGCTCAAAAGACTTTTTCGATGGCCTGAGGCCTGGCCTGTTTTGCTATATAGGCTTTTGAAAAAGCCTTGGTCTGGGTCTGATGTAGGCTGGGTTGTAGGGCCCTGACGAGTGGCCTGGCCTATTCCCACCCATATAGGCTGGGATGTGTAACCCACCTCGTTTTAAAGCGATCTGGCTTGCCTAAAAATAAAAATTTAATTAAAAATAAAGATAATACATAATAGATTTAAATTATAGTAAATTTTGAAAAAATCATTTAGATTTTTTGACTTTACATAATATTTTTCATCAATTTTCATAAAATAATTATAATTAAATACTAAATATAAGTAATAATAAATAACAAATTCTTTAAAAAAATTAATTTGGCGGGTTGGCCTGGCGGGTTGGGCGGGGTGGGTTGAGTGGGCTAGTGGGTAGAGGGACATAAACCATCATGCCATTTTTGGCGGGTTAGGCAGGCTGGCCCGCGAGCCCTAGCCTACAATGCCATCCTTAGGTGTTATTGTCATTGAAAAGTTGGAACCTAAGGGCTAAATACTTGATCTTCTTGGTAAATCTTCAACGAAGAAGAACTCTAAGCTTATGTTGCAAGTCCTTTTTATGGTTCCCTTGCGCATGGAAAATGAATAGTGGTTGAAAGATTGAGAGCTTTGAAGAAGCTACTTCGATGAGAAGAGGTTGGGGAATGATGCATGAATCAATAAACTAGTGAACTCATTCCACCTTTTCCAATGTTGTGACTTCATGGTTTGAAGGAAGGAGTTGTAGAGGCTAAAGTTTGAGACGAAGATGGATAACGAGGAAGAACTTGTTGTGAAAATTTTAAAACCTTTAGTAGTGTGATGATGATGTTTCAAGTTCGAAATGTCAAAATCAAAATTGAAATGAGTAAACTAGCAAATTGGTCCCTGAATTTTTTAGGGTCATGCAGTTTAGTCCCTAAGAAATATAAAACCTCAATATAGTCCCTGACTTTTTGTTTTTTCTTTCATTATAGTCCAACTGTGTGTTTCCCGTTAATTTTTTTACAACGTGTCACGTTTAGTGACACTCTATCTCACTGTTTGTCACTATAGTGTCCACTATGCCACAACAATGATGTGATTTTGTCAAATTTATAGCTTAAAAGACTTCAACTCCAACCATTGTATGTTTCCCTATTTTTGCTTTTTCTTTCTTCTTCCCTTTTTCATTGGAAGGTCTCAACTCCAATGACGTTATTTTTGTGTCCCGATGGCAAATAGTATGATACAGTGTCACGAAACGTGACACATCATAAAAAAATTAACGGAAAACACACAGTTGGACTATAGTGAAAGAAAAAACAAGAAGTCGAGGACTATATTAGGGTTTTCTATTTCTTAGGGACTAAACTGCATGACCCTAACAAAGTCAGGGACTAATTTGTTAGTTTACTGAAATTGAAATTGTAAGAGAATGAGAGAAAATGAACTAATTAAGGCTTGACATTAGTGGATGTTGTCACCAAAGAATAATAAGCACATATCTTCAATGCTAAAAAGCACTGCAAGTTAGGGTTGGGGAAAATCTCATGTGCAAATGGCATGAGTATTAAATAACCCCTACTCATATGGACCAAATTGTAAATTGCAAAAATTTTCCATTGCCAGCTAATGTTAGCTATTCAATTAAATTAGTACATGTTACTAATTGTTCCCTAGTTGAACCTCTAAGTTTCTCACCACTTTTGATGGGTACAAAGTTTGCTTGCTTGTAAAAAAGTTATGCATTTAAGGGAGGAAATATTATTTTCACCTATGATTATGGTTTAGATAAGCCCATTAGAAGTGATAATTATCAATTATTCATACTAATAACCCTAAGTTAAGAAGAGCAATAAAAAAACTGCTGACAAAAATTTAAAGAATAAAAATATTTAATAAAAAAATTAAGTGTTAAATGTATTAAAAAATAAAAAATGTATTTTTATTTAATATTTTCCTTTTCTAACTTTTTGACAAATGACTTCAAAACACTTTTTTAATTTTTATTAGAATAAAATTAAGAAAATAAAAATTCAAAAAGGCTAAAACTTGGCACAAAAAACCATTAGTTCTTCAAGATACCCAATGGCCATTTCATTGGCATGAATAGACAATGATTATCGTCTTTTTTTCTTGGAAATTTGGATAAAGATGTTGTGTCTATCTTATTATAGTGATATATCGCTTATGCACCTCTCCTTTACTATTCCCTTACCCCCTAATAGTAAGGGATCGGAGTACACTAATATTGGAACTCATACTTTATGGTGAAAATTTTAAAAATTCAAGGGTTAAAAAATGAGTTAAATAAAAACAATATAAGTGTAAAGACTCTTATATTTATTGTATTTTTATTTTGAGTTAAGATGCAGTGTCAACATTATTATTGTAATTTGTTGTTTTAAGGCCATAAGCAAAGTTTTTCCCTCTTTAAAGTTCTCCCTTTTTGCCAAACATTTTCAACCATGAACTAAATCTTTTTTTTTCTTTAAATTCTCTTTTAAAAAATTGTTAGTAAGATATTTTTATTTACATAATCAACGAGAATTGGTTCTGATGATATATACTTCATTTCCTTTAACCAAAGTCTCGGATTGGAAGTTATGATGTGATCTTTCCCATTTGAGCAAGATTCTCTCATGTGAATGATACATGTGATTTAATAAAAAAAAAAATTTACATAAATCTTATTAAATTACTTACATTTAATTTTTATTTAACATAATTCATATGAAGTTTACTAAATAATAAAGTGTGTGAAAAATATATTATTATAATTTCTCTTCTTTCTCAAATTTAGTGCTGAATTTTTTCAAAATGTTGTTTATTAAGAGATAAATTTATAAAATATAATAAGAGTGTTTAATATATATGTCATTGTAAATAAGTTTACACAGACATCCAATGATATGTTTCTACATCATTTATTGAATTTAATAACACATTAGGTATCATATTCATTAAATGATGTGACGGCACGTCATTAGATGCATTTGTAAAATTTATTTACACCGACAGTGTATACCAATTAAATCTATATAATAAACTATGTACTTGGTTAGATTATGTTTACACAAATTTGAGTTGGTATATATTATGATATATACACACACATTAATAAATATTTCATACATGCATTACTTTTAAAATTGAAAAAAATTAAGATTACGAAAAAGGATATATATAATTTAAATTTAAAAATAAATAATTATAAATTTCTACATCAATCATTAAACAGTTCATAAATCATTAAATATAAAAAAATATATAATTTAAAAGAATATAAAAGAAATGATGTAATAATAGATAAAAGTCATTACTCATTACAATAAAAAAATGAAGAACATTTTCTAAAATTTAATATTAAAGAATGTGTGAGTAAGCATGAAGTGAAAAATAAAGCATAAGAAGGGAAAAATAAGATAAGAGTAGTGGCAGTATAAGAAGTGCATTAAAGCACTGTAGATGATAAAAATAAAAACCCGCTTTTTGAACAGCCCACTGGAATGCTAAAACATGGCCCCTGGTTTTCAGTTTCACTTCTCACAAACCACTCTCTTTCTCTCTCTTCTCTTTATATTTGTCCTTGTCTTTCTCTTTCTCTTTCTCTTTCGCTTCCCTTTCACATTCATTCCCCTTCCTCTTTTATACCAACACATCAATCCCTCCATCCCAATGTCCATTTTCACTTCTCTACCCTCTTCCTTTTACCCTTTTACTACCTTTCCAAAACCCTCTTAGAATCTCCCTTTATTATTATCCACTCCTCTGTTTCCTCTGTTCTGTTTCTCCTGCAGGGGCTGCTGTTTCTTACACCTTTTCACAGGTTTTCTTCCTTACCCATTGGGCCATAATTCCATTCTCAATACCCTCAGAGCCATTCCTCTGAGAAAGTTCTCACCTTGCTCTCTGTTCACTTTGTGGGTACTGTTTTTTGTTCTGTTTTTTTGGGTGGATTGAATGGGGATTGGAAGGAACTTGAGTGATAAACAAAGGAGAGAGTTGTGTGAATTACCTGAAGAGACGAATACCAACAGCAAATCAAGGAAGAACCGGCGACATCGTCAGAGGAAGATGTCGCAGGTTCAGAGACTGTTTCAGACTTGCAAACAAGTGTTTGCATCTACTGGTCCTGGGGTTATCCCTTCCCCTGATGACATTGAAAAGCTTCGCTCTGTTTTAGGTACGTTGGGGCTAGAGCTTGCTCCAATTACACACGTGAAAAAAATTTCATTTTTCTTACCTTTTATATATTTTATTGTGCCGTGGTATTCTAGGGTGGTTTCTGATTTGAAAAATTGGATCAGCAATGAAACTGTTTTATTTTTACCTTTTTGAGAGTTAATTCCAATGAGCTAAGCTACATGTGATTTTGATTGAGTTTTCCTTTTTTTAAGTAAGATTAATTAATTTATATCATAGGACTTGGTATTCTCAGCCAGATACTTGATTTGTTTTTTGTCAGATTTCAATTATTTAATTAATTTTATATGGTTTCAAACTTTCAATTTTACCTTTTGCACCAACTTCCGATGTTACACATCAATTGCCAATTGCCATACATATACTGACACTGTTTAGATTGTTTTTAGAGTGGTGGGGTGTGTGTGGTTTTTTCATATGATATTTATGTTTCCCTCCCACGGGTGTACATGCCTGTGTCTTATATGCATGTGTGAATTTATAAATTCTAAGGTGTTGGGCTTATCAAATGCTTCATGTTCCCCAATAGATGCATTCACATTACCATTTTCTGCCCACTATATAATGTCAATTGCATTTTCTAATTGAAGGAGACCAAACCATATATATATATATATATATATACACACACTCAATTTAATCACTGTCAATCAAGCAATTAAATTCTCCCACTAGTGCTTCTCTCTCCTCTCCTTGTGTCGCATTGTCATTGGACAGCTTAATTTGGATGTATTCAAGCCCCTAGATTAGTGATAATGGGCCATATTTAGCTGGTTTTGTAAAGGTTTTTAAGTCCCTATTGTTTAGCCAAGAAACAATCAATCATTAGGCTTGATAGCTAGTTGAAAGTTTCTTCTAGTAAAATAAATAAAATTTGATAGTGTCAAAAAGGAAAGGAATAAATTGATCCTATAGCTTCCGTGGCAGAAAGCCAAGGACAAAAAACACAATATTTAATGAGAGTGAAGAAGACCATATATGTCAAAAATGACGTGGCACTATCTGAGACTTGAAATGAATACAGCTATTCATTGTTTCTGCTTTTATTATACGCTAAATAGCATAAAATTCTATATGGAATCATCTCACAAGTCACCAATAGTTGGCTTCTTGGACCACTTAGTTACCTTTGTAGTAATGCCAAGACTATTTTTTTTTCCAATACTTAATTTCACTTTTCTTTTGTTTTCCACTTTTCCTTAATTTTGTACATATCCCATGCCATGATAAGCATTAAATTTAACTATGGTTTCTCCTTGTGCAGCTGGAATAAAGCCAGAAGACGTTGGCTTGAAACCTGACATGCCATATTTCACTAATAGCAATGCTAGAAGAAAGCCAAAAATTACATACATGCACATTTATGAGTGTGAAAAATTCTCGGTAACTATAAGCTATCACTTAGTTAACTGCTTTCAAATTGTGTTGCTTTGTTTTTTTTATGTGTAAGTGTGACTTTTTATGATGTATTGCAGATGGGTATATTTTGCTTGCCACCTTCTGGTGTTATTCCTCTTCACAATCACCCTGGAATGACGGTGTTTAGTAAACTTCTTTTTGGAACCATGCACATCAAATCTTATGATTGGGTCGTTGACATGCCTACCATTATGCAACCATCAGAAAGTGAGTATTTTCATTTTCATATTTTATATCTTTTCAATGTTGTACCATTCACTGATTATTATTTATGTATTTTAGTACAATGAGACGCTTCTATAAGCTAGAATGAAGAATAAAATATTTTTGCCATGCTTGAAAGTTTCCTGTTTTTCTGTTTCATGTTGATAATCGAGTAGGAAGACAGGAATTAAGATAATCACATGGAAAATATAGCTGTTTCATTTTCTTGTTTCCTCTCCTCTTTTTTTTTTTTTTTTTTTTGTGCCTTTTGTTAAATAGCTTGTAGGCTGTAGTATGTTTGAATAACATAAAAATCATTTTATAAATGTGGATGCAAGCCAACTCTACTCTTAATAACATTGGACTGGATCACGTTTGTAACGTGGTTTTTGTGTTATTCAAACATGCTATTAATGTGTGTTTGGTTTTTTATCAAAATCACATTATAAACATGTATCCAAACACGGATCCGAGTTTATAATATGGTTTTGATAGAAACCAAAATATACTGTTACTTGTAAATATTTTTAGTAGATGTGTTGAGCAGCTTTAAGCTTTGCCATTGATGGGGGTTTATACTTAAGAAAACGTTTTTGGTGAAGGTGGAATAAAATGCCATTATTGTCAAACAAGTGTGATCACCTTTGGATAAACCTATGTTTTTTGTATGTTTAATAGCAACACAATTGTGTAAATCAATATCCTGTTAGAATCTCGAATATGAGACATATTGTTAGTTAAAAATCCTCCTGACCACTCAATATATGTTTGTTTTCATGTTACCAATCACTCAGACAAACATTGTCCTCACAGCAACAAATTGTTCCTTTCACATTTTCTTATTTGGGAATTGTGTCAATGTTTAAACAAACATACCCTTAAAAGTTACGTAGCTGGTGGTTCATTTTATGTCATTAAATAATGATGACAACATGATGATATTTTCCAGGGTTAAGATCAATTTCTCTCACCACTCTTATTGTTTTACGATAGATGGATATTTTCAATCACCACATGTCTTTGTTGTCTTCAAGATGCTTGTTAAAATATCTATATATTTATCATGTGCTTGTATTTGGGAACTATTTTAGGCATCTCATGCTATGCATGCTAAAGGTGAGAGGACAATTTTCAAGATAGCATTTCAGAAAAACATAATTTCATTGTGTAAAGATTGATGGAACTAGCAAACATAGTAAAATAATTTTGCATATTCCAACTATGCCAGCCCAGACTCCGGAGAAAAGGTTGGCTAAAATCAAGGTTGATGCTGATTTCACTGCTCCTTGTGACCCTTCTATCCTTTATCCTGCTGATGGGGGCAACATGCATTGCTTCACGGCAGTCACAGCCTGTGCAGTTCTAGATGTGCTTGGTCCTCCCTATTCTGATCCTGATGGCAGACACTGCACATACTACAATAATTTCCCATTTTCCAACTTTTCAGGTATATCTTCTCACTACTATCAACTTGTTTGGATTCACATTGAGTGTGTATATTTGGTTTCACATAAAATTGGATCCATGCCAATACTCAGCAGCGATGACTTGGATTCACGATGACTTGGATTCACGTTTGTAACGTGGTTTTGATGGAAACCAAACATCAGACGTTTGTGTCAAATAATAGCGTGTTTTGTTTATGTTAAAACCACATTTCAAACGTGGATTAGAGTCAATGCCACTTTTACTGGTTTGGATTCACATTTGTCACGTGATTTTGGGGTAAACCAAAAACACTATAACATTTCAGTTATTTCTTTATATTTGGGTGGGTTAAATCAAAATTGATTTTGTTTTTACACTCACATTTATTGTAACTTCTACTGTTCAGTCAGAAAATTGGCCCTGAATTTTACTATAAATTTGCTTTTTTTAAAAAAAAAAAAATCAAATATAAATCTCATCACTTTAAACTCAAATCAAGTTAATTCAAACTTGTAAATACTCATCCAAAAGCACTATATTTATCTCCTATCTGATCATGAAGATAAGCCCCTAGCATAGGTCCACAAAAATAGCTTCCATTTGAGTTATCCTAATTTTCATTTGTGTGCACCAGTTGGTTTCCAGATCTATATAATATCACCCTTTATGGCATGCAAGTACTTATTTGGCTCATTTCTCATAGCTGCAATACTTTGAACCTTTTTGAAATTTCAGTGGATGGAATATCCATACCAGAAGAGGAAAGGACAGCTTATGAATGGCTTGAAGATAAGGAGAACCCTGAGAATTTTCAAGTAGTAGGAAAACTGTACAGTGGCCCAAAGATTGTGGAGAACTAATCTTGGTCTTGTCACACCATAATCATGTTGCTGTATGGAGTCAAATATTCCTGTAGACAATTTGTCTATCTTTGCCAATTTGATGCCACCCTTTTGTGTCTTGTAGTGAAACTTGGTCATCTTTTTTGGTTCTAGTACTTATTTAGTATTTTTTGTTTCCATCTTTACAGAACATGAGGCACTTGGTGCCGTTTTCAGTCTACAGTTATTATTATTATTGTACATACCAAAAACAGGAAAGGACAAAATGCTGCACTGGAAAATGGAATCAGAATGAAGGTGCAAAGCAATTTCATGAGCTAGTTTTTCTGAAACTGGAACCTCGTTTTGTAGCGGGGCTTGCATTTCAATTTACTTTTTTGATGATTTAATTCCAAAAAAAAAAAAAAATTGGTATTTTTAGTGTCTAGTAGCTAATTATGGCAATATGTTCATTTAATTAATATGCTTTGCTTCTATTATTATGGGAAATAATAGGAGCTAATTTATGTCGGTACTTTAGGCTTTTGATTTATTATCATGCCCTGTTGTTTCCTTTTCGGTCAGGGTACTTTCTTGATGTTTGGAAAATTGGATGTTTATATGACCATGTACATGTTGTCAAGTTGAAGTACCCAACTTCATCTGGCACTAGTACATTTGAAGATTCATGCATGAAGTGATTGGGTTGGGATTGAATTTTAAATATGTATATTTTTTAGTTAGGTATAGATTTTATTTTGGGACGGTTTTGATTTTATATTTTTTGTCCCAATATTTTCATGAATTCTTTTAATTTAATCACTGTAAAATTTATTTTAGAGAAAAAGGATTGTGCATTTACAGTGTAAAAAGTTTGACACTGATGGCTAATCACAATCCTTGATTTATGGTAAGTTTGTTGACTTTACTAATTAATATTTTAAAAGTCATATAAATGAAGAATCATGATTAAACGTCAGTGTAAAACTCTTTTACACTGTCAGTGCATACTAATTAAACTCTTTATTTTATGGTTTCCATGCCAGCCTTTTTTTTTCCATTACATATTTTGGTTCTTATTACTAACAAGGTTTTGTTAAATAATGATGTGGCAGGCCAATGAAGTGACATGTAAGCCGTGTAGATTGGTCACCATACAATCCTCAAACTTATTGTGAAATTAAGAACATGTTTATGAGTTGAATTTGGAGGGGAAGAGAATGATTTATTGGAAGTCATTCCCCTCTTTATATTTGTGAATTTGAGTATTTTATAAAGTCTCCTCCCTCCTCTTCTCTCCCTGCCTTCTCCCTCCAATCTAAATTCACAAACACACTCTTAAATAAAAAAAAACTCATACAATGAGGCACTAAAAATTTATTCTGTTAAGTTATATGTGTAAGGGTATTATAAGAGTATATATATATATATATATATATATATATATATATATATGAGGGTCTTCTACCAACTAATGCACATAAAATCATAAAAATGAATCTTTTAATTTGAGTGAAATTGAATATAATATATTTTAGATTCCCATCTCATTTTAATTGGTTGTAACTTAGAAGGAGATAGAAGAAAAAATAGAAGAAAAATTCAATAATCTCCATTTTGAACTTTATTTCTAATAACTAATAATATGATGCTAAACTTCAACACCCCGTGGGGGATCAAGAGTCTTTAAATTAAATTGTCGAACAAATAACTTTATCTAGTTCATACGGGTATAAATAATTCTCAACAGGGGAATTCCATACAACCTCATTTGCAAAATGGATGGCAAAGTTAGGTAATTTTACTTGTCAAGGGTAGTCCTAAAACATTGTAACACCATAATAAAACCATATTCAGGAAATGAGATTGAAGAAGACCTCATGTACTCTTTTAATACTCATGCACATATAAATTATCTGGATAATTTGTTAGTCCCTCCTTTTATGAGTATTTTTTTTAGTCCCTCACCAAGTTTGACTTTACAAGAATCAGGCCATGTAGGATTATACGGTGGCCACCTGGTATTGCTTACGTGGCAATTCAATAATCACATCAATATTTAACAAAACTTTGTTAGTAATAAAGGTCAAAATGTGTAAGTGGAAAAAATAAGGGATAAAAACCATAAAAAATTGGCATGGACTAAAATAAAAAATATACAAAAATATAAGGATAAAAAACATTTAAATTTTGGTATAATATAAGTGTATTTTATTTAATTTTTATTTTTTAGATTTTTAAGATTATCCATAATATTTAAAACTATAAACTTTGTTTAAATATTTGGTCGACTTGGGTTCCGTGTAGGGTAGTTATGAGTTTTCGGTTTGTGGTTTTTCAAAAATTTAAATTAAGTTTTTAGACTTCAACTATAAAATAAAAGTATTTATTTGTTGTTTTTAAAATATTTATTTTGAAAATAAAAAAAAATTAGTTTTTAGTTGTAAAACCTTGATTTAAATTAAACAAAAATAAAGATTGAAAATTTTCAACCACTCCAAATGGGGTCTTAGTTTCAGTTTTTCTTTTCTTGTTTGAGATTTTCAACTTAATATTTGAATTATAATCGATTGGTTTGGGTTAGAAAAATGGCCCACTTAAAATATTAGATCATGTTTAGATAAGACTGAGTAGGAACATCTCTACCTAAGCATGTAGAACCCTAAATATGAAGTTAATTTAGGAGAAAAAATGTGTAAAGAAAAAGAAAAAGGCAAATGCAATGGATTAATAACATGTATATTGCTCATAAATTATTTTAAATTTTAAAAAATGGTTGTTGCTGCATTTTCAATGATTGTATAGGGTGCATTATGCAAACGACAAAGAAGTATCCATAGAAAGTTGGAGTTGTGTATTCTTTACTTCTTTATAGGGGTGAGCACATAACCCAGACCTAATCGAGCCCGACTTCAAGGAAGCTAGATGGGTGGATAGATGGATGCAGTTTAGCAAGTTGTTGCGAGTCATGACTTTGGTTTATTACGCGTAAAGTCAATTGGGCTCAGGTGTAGTTAAAAAAAAATTGTTGGTGATCGACTAAACTTGATCAATAAAACCAAGCTCAATAGTCGGTTGATAAATATAAATCATACACATTAATCATCCCTCAAATTTAACCTTTTAGTACATATTTTATGCTTGATTAACAAGTTATAAGCATATTATGCCAATTCAGGTTCATATTGGGCTTAATTGCATTTTGTCAGCATTACACTATTTTCGTATTTCAAGCATAACTTGAGTTCTAGATTTGCAGATCAGAGAATTATATATAATTTTGTGTAGGTTCGATAACTGTCACCGATAAAACAGGTAGTAGAATACCTTTTAGGGCCTCAAAGTGTTAACCAAACCAAGCCTAATATTTGATCCACTCTCCAACTCGAACAACCCTAGTACACATTCCCACACCCTCACATCATAGAAGTGTTGCTCCTCCTCCTACTTTTCTCCAGGCTCCAACTTCTCCACCACCTCTACTTCGACCTAGCCTCGCTCTCCAACCTCCAATCTTGACTCTATCATCACTCATCAACTGAGTTATGCGGTTCTGCCTCCATAGACTAAAGTCTTGCCCTCTAGATGGGTTTATCGAAGAAGTTATAGTACTAAACCACGTGAGGGGAGTGTGTTTGCCGGAGGATGTCTATTTCTCATCAAATCTGCGGTTAAGTGATATGTCTAAGTCAATATGGATGACCTTGTGGTATACACTATGGGGGTGCACTTTTGCAGCCATCTCTCCTTGTTTGTAATTCTCCGTTGTCTATCGTTCTTTGTTCGTCCCTTACCGTAAACAGTGAAGATTGAGCCACTAAGGTGCAGGGTCTGGATTTGTGCCATGTGAAGCTTTCTCTAGCCTTTTTCATCGTCGCCTTAGACGATGACATTCACTAACTTATTCTTTGCAACATAACCCTCGAATGGATTTGTAGTTGTCTGATCCGTATTCCCCCTTAATCATGTATGAGAAGATTACCACACCCGCTTGGAGCCACCCATTTCACCCGCTGGTCTGTCACTTGAATTACACAGTTAAAGATGTGGCAAAAAACAATTCATAATATTTATGTTATCGGGTTGCTTCAATTTTGGATTTTTAGGCTCCAACCCCGACTTTTGTCACCCCTACCTCTTTCTTTCGACATGTTTGGAAACATGTTTATATCTTCATAATCATGATGAGTGGATTTAAACGTGCTTTAATTATTGTGTCAATCTTGGTTGCTCAAATCTACAATGATTTTGCATCTGAAACAATGTTTGAGTGGATGTGATAATTTATAATTTTTGCATTGAGTTGAAACATTATATAAAATTTTTACTATAAACTTATTTTTAAGAGAAAATTTTCTAAATGTAATCCACATCACTTCAAGCTCACTTTAAAGTAAAATTAATTCTCCATAATCAAGTTTATTCAAATCTAAGTTTATAAACACTAATCTAAACACACTTTATTTGGTACAAGGGAAAGAAGGAGGAGAGAAATAATGATAAAAAAAAAGAGAGCGTTTAGGTGTGTTTGGAAGTGATCAAAAGAAAAAGGGAAGAGTGAAAAAAAGTGATGGGTTATACTACTTTTTCTTTCCAAATTAAGAAGAAATGTGAGAGAAAATGGGTCTCATATGTGTAGCACAACTAAACCCCTAGACAAATATTACATTTTGGGAAATGCTAACAAGAATCCTAAGGCCACTAGTCACCGAATAAAAAATAAGAAGTTTTTAATGGATTGTAGCATTTAATGTTACAAATGTAATCATTGTCATGATTTCTAATAAATCATTTCTATATATTGATTTTTTAAACCAGTGTCCTAAGGTTACTTGTTAGCAAGAATCTTACCTTTTTATTTTCTCTTTATTTTAGGGACATTCCTATCCTTCTATAAATAATCTCATTTCTCTCTTCTCACTTTCCCTCCAACCAAATAAATGGAGAGAAACTAACAATTCTTTCTCTTCTCTTTCTTTCCTTTTTTATCTCCTCTTTATTTCTTTCCTATTTTCTCTAACATAAGTATTGTTTTATGTCATATTTCTATTATCAATTTATCACTTTTGAAGTCAAACTATGTACATTGCACCTGGCACAAACTTACACTTAGGTTGCTGATCAATGTACCATTGCTTCTTAAGCTTATTTATACTTTCTATTTGTTTTCTATTTCTTGCCACTGCCAGCATCATTCTAAGCCTAACTACTTTCCTTTTGAATTTGGTGCATAAACCAGAGTAAATGTTATGTATGGTAAAGAAAGAATAATGTTCATTGAATCAAGACTGAGCATATAATGGGTTCATTCGTTGAGAGTAGATTATGCATGATATATGAGAAAAAAAAATCAATTCTCAAAGAGGATATACTCTTTATATGAAAATTATGACACTTGATAAGTATTTTTAATTTTCTGTATGATTTTTTTTTGGAAAAGTTGAAAGAAAACTAAAAAGTTGAAAAAGTAATTATTTTATGATATACAGAGTGGGTACTACAAAAGTCTACATGCAGTTGCATGCATGTATGCATTGACTATATACGTGTGAAATGAGGTGAATTTACCAAAGCTAAGTTGTAGTTGGCATCTCTTGATATCATCTTTTATTAAAAATAAACCTGAGTATCCAAGCTTGCATTTTTTAATATATTAATATGTGGGATGTGAACATATTACATATCACATAGGCATAATATGTTTGATTTTATTTTAGTTTTTTGAAAATATTTTGCAAAATAATTTTTTAGAACTAGTTTTTACAAATGAAATGATTTATTTGTAGTATTTCCTCCATGAAAGAAAAATTAAAAAATAGTTTTCAAAAAATTAGTCAAACTTTTTAAAATTGTTTTTATAATCAGTTTGTCCACCACGTTTTTTTGTTTTCTCTTTTTAAAAACATAAAATATGTTTAAAAATTATCAACAAACAAGCCCTTAAACACCTTAGAGCTATAATGCAACAAGTGGCTATGTTTGGCCATGGCATCCGCAACAAAATTTCCTTTTCAAAAGGTATGCAACCAATATATCTCTTCATATAGGGAAATGTTATTCTTGATTTCTTGAACCAAAGCACACAAATTTGTAACATAAGTTACATGGCATCAGTCATCCATGAAACATACACCAATATAGATGGGTACCGATTGACCACAATCTTCCTAAATCCTTGTGTAACAGCAAGGACAAGGCCATTGAGGATACTTCAATGCTTTGGCTAGAGAATAGAACAAACAAAAGGTTGGAGGAAAAACTAGAATGAAAGATCCGTAATGGTCCGGTAATATACTTCTACACATATAATGGAAAGCAGAAAGCAGAAAAAAAGCCCATTACCCATGACTCTTGTGGAGGATTCCTACTCATGATACATAGATACAATATGAGTATGTATACGATATTTTGATACATCTTTTTTTTTTTTTAAAAAATATAGGATGCAATACGTTTAGTACGTGTATGTGTGTATAATTCACACAACATAATAAATGTATTATAGTAATTCAAAAAATTCAAACTAAGAACATGCTTTTTATAGTAAATAATAATAAAAATTACAAATCATTATCTTTTGAAAATCTAAACTAAAACCATATTTCTTATAAATTAATAAATATAATAGGAACAATATCAATTTCATCACTTTCTTGAGCATCATTTGTGAAATGGCAATTCACTAAAATAACAAGTTAATTGTCATACTATGGCATTATTTTTTGGATGTTGAGTTGTTAATTTTAATTCTTTAAAAGCATGTATTACCTTAAACATTTAAAACATTATATAATAAAGGATTTCTCATAATTTTCTAAAATAGTAAAGAACATTTTAAAACTCCCTAAGAAGATTCTAGAGAAATTTAAACATTAAAAGGGTCAATAATACTTTAAACCCTTTAGATATATAACTATTAGGTTTTTTAAGGAACATCTATAAATCTCTATATAAATATCTAAGATATTTTGTATGAAGATGAAGAAAAAGATCAAAAATTTATGTCGCGATACATTTGACAACATCTCCACCATTCATTGAAGAGGTAAACAACTATAAATATTTGAGATCCCTCGAGACAAAATTATAAAGAACATGAGACATTCTTTTGTATGAAGTAATTCTTAACAAGACATAACCTTTATGAAAACCTTCAAGTATGACTTTCTTAGGAATTAAAAAAATAATCTAAAGTGAAATAATGAAAGCAATTAGAAAACAAAATAAATTAAGATAATAAGTTTTGTTCCACTTTATTCACAAACACTATACTTAACTAAGAGCAACAAGTTATGCAATTAGTAATATTGAAATAATTTTTTACAAAAAGCCTGCTTCTTATTGGATTTAGGTTTCAATCCTAGAAGTTATGGGTTTTAGGCGTATAATCTTCCATTATGTCATTATAATGTATTATGGAATGTCTTCTCTTTATTAATAATAGGTTTTGATAATGGAAACTATAGGTTGTTGATTATAGGCCCACACGCTTTGATTATATCAAACAAGTATATCAATACAAGTGTAAGATAAAAATTGAATATACGATTAAATCAAAACAATCTTTGTGTTTAGTTTATGAAAATAGGAAGAGATGAATAAGAATCTCATTTGGTTGAAAAAATAAGTAAAACAAAAACCTATTACATATATGGAATTCATATTATATGGCAATGAGAATTTGGCTCCTCTAGAATAAGCTTACTCACCCTTTGAGGATAAAGGGAGCATATATTTACCTTTAATCATATATTTTTTAAAGTTAAAATTAAAAACAAAAACCAAATTCTCTTTCTTTCCCTGGTTGACCTGCCATTGTCTATCCCTTTTTCCCATCATTCACGTTTCTCGTAGAGTCTTACTCAAAGCTGATGATAATGGAGAAGGGGTATTAGAAGAAAGGCAGAAGCAGCATAAGGAACATAAGGAAGTACCACATCGTTTGGCATAAGTGACTTACTTGTAGTAACAGAAAAACTGATTCTGTTTGATCCTTTCTCTTTGCATCAGTATATAATTCAATTTGTATTCTCTTTCTAAATCAATGAATCAATGAGAAATAATGTTTCATATTCTTTTGTTTTGTAAATTTTGTTATGGTATCACTACACATAAACATAAATATTTTCTCACTGTATTTGATGATTATAGTAGATACTTGTGGATATTTTTTCTTAAAAATAATCCGAAACACAACAGTATGTCAAGAATTTTGTTCACATGGTTGAAACTCAGTTCAATGTTACCATAAAGACCATAAGGTCAGACAATGGTCCTGAATTTTTACTCAATTAATTTTATCAAGAAAAGGCATAATACATCAAAGATCTTGTGTGGAAACTCCTCAACAAAATGGGAGAGTTGAGAGAAGACATCAACATATTTTAAATGTGGCTAGAGCCCTTTTGTTTTTTGGGGGACAAGCTATTGCCCATGCAGTGCATTTAATAAACAGAATTCCCACACCTTTGCAAAATTCTAAATCACCTTATGAGATGTTATTTTATCATAAACCATAATTGTTCCATCTTAAAGTTTTTGGTTGTTTGTGTTACATCTCGACTCTTACATCTAAAAGATCAAAGTTTGATCTTAGAAGCCACAAATGTGTTTTTGTTGGTTACAAGTCAGGAACCAAAGGATACCTTGTTTTTAATCTTCATACAAGTCAATTAGTTGTATCAAGAAATGTACAATTTGAAGAATTCATTTTTCCTTGGTCTAAAAATGCCATATGTAATGCTAAAAACCAACCCCTTCTTGCATTCCAGATCCTACTATCACCACTCATTCACCACCTATTCCATATACCTTTCCTCAACCAGAAACTACAGATCCATCACCTGCAACATCTCCTTCCAGTCCAATTCTAAACACTTCACCTCACATACCTCCCAACAGAAAATCCAACAGATCAAAAAGACCTCCTCCTTACCTACAAGATTATTAATGCAATTCAAATAGTTCATCTCAGTTGAATCAATAAGGTGAACCTTTTCCTCTCTCTTCTTATGTTTCTTTTGACCATCTATCACCTTCCCATGTTGCATACAGCCTAGCCATTGACCAAGACAAAGAGCCTACATCCTATGCAGAAGCTAGTAAGCTTGACTACTGGAAAGAAGCCATGAATGCAGAAATCACAACTCTTAAAATCAATGGAACTTGGACACTTGTGGATCTTCCTCCAGGAGTAATTCTCATAGGAAACAAGTGGGTGTACAAAGTAAAGAGCAAAACTGATGGTTCTGTTGAAAGATATAAATCCAGATTGGTTGCTAAAGGGTATAATCAAATTGAAGGCCTAGACTATTTAGATACTTTTTCCCCTGTTGCTAAGATCACTACAATTCGAGTCATTCTTGCTTTGGTTGCTCAACATCATTGGCATTTACATCAACTTGATGTAAATAATGCCTTCTTTCATGGTGATCTCAAGGAAGACATTTATATGTGCATCCCACAAGGCATGAAAGTCACCTCTCCCACAAAGGTTTGCAAACTTATCAAATCAATCTATGGCCTAAAATAAGCAAGCCGATAATGGTATGATAAACTCTCACATTTCCTCATTCATCTTGGTTACCATCAAGCCACAAATAAGCATTCTTTATTTCTGAAATTTTCCGCCTCATCTTTCACTGGTTTATTGGTTTATGTGGATGATGTTTTAATGTTCCGAGACAATTTATCTAAATTCACCTATGTAAAGCAAGAGTTACAACATGCTTTTGGCATTAAGGATTTGGGAACTCTCAAATACTTCCTTGGTTTTGAAGTTGCTCAATCATCAATTGGCATTTCACTTTCCCAACGCAAGTATTGCCTAGATTTATTACATGATGCCTCTTTACTTGATTATAAACCAGCTAGCACTCCTCTTGATTCAGCAATCAGACTCCATCAAGATTCTGGTTCACCATTCCCAGATGTTTCATCCTATAGAAGGTTGGTAGGTTGCCTTCTTTACCTCACATCCACTAGACCAGATATAACCTTTGCCACACAACAAATCAGTTAGTTCATGAATCAACCTACACAGGTTCATCACAAAACATCCATGAGAATTCTTAGATATTTGAAGAAAGACCCTGGTCTTGGTTTGTTCTTCCCACGTTATTCTTTTCTTCAAATTAAAGGCTTTTCAGATATTGATTGGGCTGGTTGTGTTGATACTAGGCGCTTCATATTTGGGTAGTGTTTCTTCCTTGGAGACTCTTTGATCAGCTGGGGCTCAAAGAAACAAACTACAGTTGCCCGGTCTTCTGCAGAAGTTGAATACAGAGCCCTTGCAGCTGCAACTTGTGAGCTACAATGGCTTTAATTTCTACTTCAAGATCTTCACATTACCTGCTCTAAGTCTCATGTACCCTTTTATGACAATCAAAGTTCCATTCATATTGCTCACAATTCTGTTTTCCATGAAAGGACCAAGCACCTTGAAATCGATTGTCATGTTGTGCGTGATAGAGTCCAATCTAGCTTGCTTAGTCTTTTACCTGTCTCTTCTCCGGAACAATTAGAAGACTTTTTCACCAAGGCTTTATTACCAAAGTCCTTCAATTATCTTCCAAGCTTGGGGTGTTAAATATTTTCCACCCTCCAATTTGTGGGGGGATTAGAAGAAAGGCAGAAGCAACATAAGGAACATAAGGAAGTCTCACATCGCTTGGCATAAGTGACTTACTTGTAGTAACAGAAAAACTGATTCTGTTATATCAGTTTAGTTTCAGTTTTCTTTTCCCGCGTTTGATCCCTTTCTTCTTGTATCAGTATATAATTTACTTTGTATTCTCTTTCTGAATCAATGAGAATTAATCTTTCCTCTTCTTCTGTTTTGTAAATTTTGTTAAGGGGGACTCTGCCCAATTAGGTGGTGGAAGAAAAAAGCTCTCAAAGTACTGCAAGAAAACTTATGATGAAGTCTAAAATAGTAGCTGCATTCGGGCTTAAGTGTATATTGGAGTGTGTAAGATTCTGCAAATTTTGCTAGTTACTAGTTTTGATTAGGATATGTTTGATTATTGGTGATGAAATTTTCTCACTTGCTATTTCTGGTAATTCTATCATGACAATTTTCCCATTTTGGGATTTGAATTCCTTTAAATTATTAAGTTATTTGAATGAGTCCAGTTCTTCATTAATGTCAAAATTCGAGCTTTCAATGTCGAAGGAACATCACACACATGTCAAATTTGTCTTGATTTGTTGTGTCTAATCATTAACTTATTAAGAGCATATTGTGTATAGATACCAGTTGTGGTTGAATATTTCATGCATAATTTTATTGCTTGATAATAAAAGGGAAATTTTAATTGATAATTAGTCAAATAGTTTGGTTGGACCATGAAATTATGAGTTGTAACTTTAAATTATGGCGTTTCAATACTTTTTTTATGGATGAAATCTCATTTCAACAATGGTTTTTATGGATCCTAAGATAATTTCTACATTATCAAACAAATTACTAAAATAATGTGTTATATTGTTAATATAGGGAGAAACAAACTTTCAATGTGAGAGGGGGAGAGATTATTTATCATGGGTGTAAGAGGAATGTGATTCTTACACTGAGTTTGGTTGTAGTGAGATAGCGTAGAAATGAAAATGGGGGAGAGAGGTGGAATAGAAGTGGGTTGCTTGACGTGTTTGGTGGTGCACAAAAGTAAAAGAGAAATAGCAAATGAAAGTTGACCCCATTCATATTGTATTCCTTCGCAATTTAGATGAGAGATATGGGAGAAATCAGAAGCCATCAAAACCCTTTTTTTTCCTGACCTTTTGCTACATATCACTGGACTCCCCCAAAGACCTTTTTTTGTTCTCATTGCGGCACCGCAGTCACCTACCATCACCGTGTCTATGTACTACTCAGTTGAGAGGCTTCTTGTTACCACGAGCCGTGACACAGACGAGGGTTGTTGAATGAAGGTGGTGTTGTGTTGTATGATGGATCTACAATTCGTGACAAAAGGCGGCTCTTGTTCCACAACAATGCATGAGACTGGTATATTCAGAGCAAATCAACCATTGTACCTACATATTGGCTCTCTTCTTCAGATCATGTGTTATGAACTTCATATTGTAGTTGCTATAGATTGCTTCTTTCTATCGCGACCACAAGCCAAATCAGCCACGACCTATAGTGAGCATTCATCAACTTCTTTTTTTTCGAGTCTTGATTTTATTAAATTCCTGGTTGCATTGATGGGGGATTTAAGAGAACAAGGGGACCATTTTGTGCTTGTTTCAAGCTATTGAAATCAGGTGGCCATTTATCTTTTGGAAGATGCATTTTAGTTCCTATAACTTGGATAATATTGAGTTTGAAAATAGAATGTGGGTTAAGAAAGAACTATCAGAACGATGATGCGGCACAACCCGAAAATTTGTCACAATTTTATGCACAAAAAAATAAATAAACTAAAAAAATAAGTATTTAATGGAACTTTATAATGTTTTATTGTCGTTAATTTTTATGTGGGGTTAAATTCGTCTCCAAGTTATATGCTGGGAATGTAACAATGTCTTGATTAGAAAATTCATTTAGCTTTGTAATCCTCTCATATGAATATTGTGTGAAGTTTAGATGCTTTAGAATGCTAAAGAGATTTCTTCGCTCTTTGTTGTGTAACAATTGATTCTTCATCTTTGAAAATTGATTTCAATCATGCGAAAACAAAAGTAGCTCCCATGACAATTGATGTTTGCATGAAGAGAATCAATTATAATTAACAGATATGACATGATTAGTTAATAAAACAATAAAAAAATACAATTTCTCTCTTATCTCTTTTATTAAACCAAACAACTAAAACTCCTATTTGTCTTCTATTTCTAATTTATTTCTCTTACACCAAACTACGTATAAATCGTTTTTCTCTCTTTTCTATTTCTCTCTTTCAACTAAACAAAGGGTTAGGGACATTAAGTCTAATGACATGTTTTTGGATGAGTTTCTCAATCCTAGGATTTCTTTTGAACTATTTAAGATTGTTGAAGCTGACATTATCAATAACAATGATTCTACTTATGTCATTGATGGGACCCGCAAGTACATTGCTTTGGGTTAGTAACTAACACTATATCTCTTCTTGTTTTTTTTTCTTTAATACCTTTTTCTTTTCTTTTCTTTAATACTAAGTTAGTAATCATGCTCAGTTAGAAATTTTTTGTTAAAGTTTATGTAACTATTGTGTACATAATATATTATTATTATATGTTGTTGAAATTGGTGCAAAATAAGGATGACAAAAGGACACAGACTCAATGGGTACCAAAAATGACCCGCAGTGGGTAGAGTAATTACCTATTAAATGGGATTGTGTCCAGATTTGGGTAACCCGTATTTTTTAATGGGTATATATAGGCGTGAGTATGAGTAATATGATACGTAACCCTACACATTCTCACATTTACATAATATATATAATTAATTTAATTTATGTATATATAGTTAATTTCATTTATATATGTTTATATTATTATTTAATATATTAGTTAATTAATATTTTTTCAAAATAAATTAATATTACATATATAATATAGTCACAAAAAATTAATATATTACTAATTTAATTAATTTAAATGTTATAATTCTTTAATCCTAAACACTAAAATAACAAAACTCTTGAACTAGTTTCCATTTCCCCTTCCACCTATTCTCGTCTCTTTTCTACTTCCACTAACTACAGTTCCACTTAATTCACGCAATGTTCTCCCTTTTCATTTACAGCCACAAAGCCGCCATTGTTCCTGTTGGTCCTCGTCACAGTCTTTCCCATTTTTAATATTAATTGTTCCCCTTCGTTGCATGGGCTCACACCATTCGTTCAATAACCTCCAAGACCGGCACTCTCATTCTTCCACGTTGTTTCTATTGGATTTAGTGAAGTAATTACGTTTCATAGTTAAATTTGGATGATCCATTGATTATTTTTCACTTGTGCTATAGACTTTTTTTAATTAATATTCATTTTTAATCGATTTATTATTTTTATAATTAACAAAAGTGCGGATAATGGGTGCAAGTACAGATACTTAAGTACTCAATGGGGTATTGGTATGAGTATTAGAATTTCTAAACACAGGTATGGGGACGGGTACTATTGCAACACCCCAATTTTTCAATTTGCTTAATTTTGCTGAAATTTGACTGTTTGCGTGTGAAAACTGGGAAATAAAGAAGTTTAAGTGAGAAGTGATATCTAACCATACTTTTAGGCTTAAAGTAGTTTATGATAATTATAAGAATTTTTCTAGAATTTTTGGTAATTTTGATGAATTTTCCATGGTGAAATGATCATTTTGTCCTTGGGTGCAGTATACAATTACCAGACCGACATTGTTTTATTTTCCCCACTGTCATGTATAAATTAGGATCAATTATTCACCTTTCCTCCATGAAATTCGAATTTGGCCAATAAAGCAAAAGGAAAAATAAGTTTGTCCCATTATCTGGAAATGTCACTTTCACGTAAAGCCTTTTCTCTCTCCTACTTTCCTCACCAAAAAGAAAACCCTAAAAACTATTCTCCTCTCTAATTTTGGACGTCCAGCAACTGTAGCAGTCCCCTCACTTTCCCTCAAACTCTTCCTCTTCCTCTACTCCATTCCTCCATAGCCATACCTTCAAAGTTACACATAAACCTACCTTCATTTCCTACCCTTTCCACCCATTTAAAGAGCAAGGAGCATAAAGGGAGCTTCACCTACTCTCTACCCTCTACAACACCAAAGGTAAGTAGAGCCCATTGAAGGTCTCATTTTCGCTCTTACACATTCTCATAGCTCCAAGAGCTTCCTCCTCTATTTTCTTCTCATTCTAGTCCTAAAACCCCCTCTTTTTACGGTGTTTAGGGTTTATGGAACCCTAGGACCCTAACTCGGGTTTTCTTCATATTTTATTATACCCAATGATGAAAAATTTATTTGGTGTGTTCATGGAGAAATTCGAATGGTATGGGTTTGATTTTTGTGTTGTAAAAATTGTATATCCTTGTATATGCAAGCTTATGATGTTTAGAAATTTTTTTGATGCACTTCTTAATGTTTTGAATGGATTTTGTGGACTATTTTGTGTAAACATAGCTGCTGACTTGGTGATATATCTATGATAAAGTGCATCATAATTTATAATAAACTATGTTTTGGACCCTCCTAAGATGTTGGATGATGATGGGATATAAAAATGACATTTTGGAACATGTTACAAACCTCTTCTAATTATTATGGTGGTCTTGAAATTTTAATTTTTATATGGTTATGAACATATGACCTTGAGTATAATAAATAAAAATTTTGATTGAATTAGACCCATAACAATGATTAGAAGAACCTATGAAAAATTATGGGAAAGGAATTTTAAGGATAATCTACCTTAAAAAATGAAGGGTATGTTTGAATAGGCGTTTGGTAGTGGGCAATTTGCTCTTTTACCCTTCACCTTTACTGGGTGAAAGCATGTTTTCTCACTTGATACTCTCTCACTCGGTCCTTTTTAGTAATTATACCTACAAACGTGATTTATACAATCTCAACCAAACAACATTCACTTTCTTAAACTCACGTTTGCGACAAACTATCCAAACAAGAAATCACGTTTATACAAACTCAAGTTCCCTTCAAATAACGTTCAATAAATCACATTCACCTAAACTCAAGTTTACAAACACCAATCCAAACACACACGAACTATGGTCTCTTACCTTTGACTATAATTTTGGTTTTCAAGAGCTAGAGGGGACCTTTATTTACAATTTCGGAAACTTGTTAATTTATAAGAGATCCCCTACTTTGGCAATAAAAATTCTTTAAGGATTAAAAGTTAAATTTTAAAGTCTTTTACTTACTAATTTATAAAATTTCTACTTAGATTTTCTTCAATTTTATAAAATTACTTTTTGAAATATGTGAGGATCTTCTTTGCAATTTCAAAGACTTTTAAGTTTATAAGAGGCACCCTCTTTTTTCAATGAAAGAAAATAGAAGGATAAAAAAGCAATTTTCTTTAAGAAATTTTATGAAATTATTTAGATTCAAATTTTTCTATTTTTTCAAACTTATGCTTTTATAATCTTATTTCCAATGCTATACTTAGATTTTATTTAGTATAATTATTCTGTTTGAAATCAATCAATGTTTGAGAGATTAAAGATTTATCCTTATGTATCTTCCAACATTTGAGGGGTAGGGTTTCATAATAGTTGTGATCATGATTGATATAATTGAGATATGAATTATAAATTAATGTTATCATGATGTGAATGATGCATTGATGTGACCATAATATGAAGTATGACATGATCTTATGATTCTAATGTAGCATGATGAGATTGGCTAATATGCATGTGGTTAAGACTTCCATTTGTACTATGACAATTATTGATCAAGGGGAGGGACTTGCTATAGGCCATGATGGCTTGGTGATAAGTGAAAATCATATGATAAATTAGAGCACTTTACCAAGGATAAAATGATATTTTTGCCCCAGCTTAATCCCTTTTTATTAAATATTAGATAAATTGTATTTATTAATCTAAGATTTGAATTTGATGCTATTTTGATAGAAATATTGTTGATTTTTGCAGGATATAGCAAAGATTTGATTTGAAGGAAAGATAGCATTAAATGAGGGAGATATCTGCATGATTTGAGTTTCATTGAAGACATTTAATAAAGATTTGAGGCAATCAATGAGGAGATCACTGCCAATCAAACAAGGATTCTGCAGACAACCTTCCCAATTAAATCCAAGATACTCAATAAATGCAAGATTTCATCAAGAAAAGGGAAACAAGGAAAGACAAATCAACCAAAACCAGTTTCGGGGAGAGATCAAGATAAAAAGAGAAAGTTTGAAGCTGCAGGATGCATTCTGCGCTTCACCTGCGCTGTAGCGCAGGGTGAAGCGCAGCTCTCTGGATCTTGCGCTGCAACCTGCGCTGTAGCGCAAGGTGAAGCGCAAGTTAGGAAGATTCTTGCCCTGTTGTCGTTTTTAGATAGATTTCTCCCCAATTTCCTTTGTCTTTCCTTATAGGACCTCATTGCACCAAATCAAGGTGTGCACGATTATTGTAATTCAGTTGTATTTCAGTGATAATGCACCAGAGCTAATTTTAGAGTAGGAGAGGAGGAGCGCTTCACAAGGATTGAAGATGGTGACAACATCTTCGGTGGTTTGTATGGCTACCTTGTGTAGTTAACTCTCCATTAGGATTGGATGTAATTGATTTTATCCCCAAGTGTATGTAAACTCTATTTTATTATTTCATGAGCTCTCTGTCTATAATATTGGTAATCTTATTCTGTTCTTAATTCCTAACTTCCGCGCTTGCGCCGGAGTTATAGGCTAGTTTCGACTAGGATTGAGGATGGGGGAGCGGATTTTGAAGAAACTCATTCTTTGAGTGAATAAGAGGACTCGGTAGCCAGTGAACTGAAACATGGGCGTTGCTAGTGATTGATGGGTAGTGTGAGTACTCTAATGAAAGGCGTCTACAGGATAGGCATGGTTATTAAATTACCGATAGCAAAGAATTAGTTAGTTGTCAATCCAGGAAGTGATAACGTGGATGTATTCTAATGAGTGATGGGTAGTGACAGTACTCTGGCGAAGGTGCGTCCAGAGGAGTAGACCTCGTTTATCAATTAGTTCTTTTACAAACGGAATAAAAGAAAACAATATAAGTCGAGGGTAAGTCTGTCGCCTGGGAGAGCCCGCATGGATTACCTTTGAGTGTGTGAGGCCGCTGGTAACTCGGGGTCTTAGCAATATAGTTTGTCTACAGTATTATAGAGTAAACCTAAAATAATGGATAGTTTTTACATGCACGAAGGGTGTGATGATATGAAGTCCAATCCTAATCCAAGTAAAGTGTCTCTAACTCTTCCTTTCTATTTTTATTACTTATTAATTTGCAATTTATAATTTCCACGCATAATATCTGTTATTTGTCTCTTGATAAATAGACCACAAATTTACATGAATTGACCGTTCCCTATGGATACAATATTTTTCTTACTATTATACTACTGGATTTTTGGTTAGCTTGCCAGAAACCCATCACTTGGCAAGGACCTAAAAGTTTTAAATTGAAAATGTGAAGTCTTAGTACATAAAGATTGTGAATCATGCATCATAAGTTGTTTGTTGACTGTATGCTTAAAGAAGAAACAATGGTATCGCGAAAAATATTAGAGACGACCACGAGTAGGCGCTGCCTAGGTCTTGGGGATGTATTCGAGTGTGAGGAATATCAATGGCCTGGAATAACTACCAGGAGCCGAGGGGCCACACGTAAGAAAGCTTGGCTATCTCCACTAGACTCTAATTATTATCGGGATCGATGCTGGATAAACAAAATCTTGATCAAGTTTTATTTGGAAAACTTACCTAATATTTTGGTGATATAGAGTATGGACCTCCCGGTCGCTTCTCCTAAGTATAAGTCAGGGTGCTAGTTGTAGTACCTACTTGTGGGCATGTGCATGTCATGTAGAGTTAAGAAAGTCATTTCATAACCATACATGATCTGATTGGGTTAATTTATTGTAATTGTTAATTGTGAACTTGTGATATTTGTTTGCCTGTTTAACCTTAAATTATCCTTGTCTATTTATCATTGTCTCTGAGATCTCACCCCCTTCTACTTTGTTCTCCGTTTATCTGTTATTTTGGATGCTTAATCACTGAAGCAGATGGCGCATTCTTGGGCAACCCTCCACCAGGACTTTGAACAGGGAGGCTCATGGGAATGTGATATTATGACCTAAATGGAAATCTTTTTTGGGAATTTAACTTTCAAATTTTATCACTCTTACTACACTAATTTACCTCCTATCACATGACCTCATTATATGGAGTCTGAACTCAGTGAAAACTAGGAGTGACGGGAAAAGTAGTGACTAGTGTAGTTAGAGGTGGTAAGTTTGATTGTTGACTTCTATTGTATGTTGTTTCCTTAGGTAAATCAATTTCCCTATTTAGTGTTTAATGCGACATTCTCGTTAAGACTAAGTAGGAAATTATGAAATATTATGTATTGTTGAGATGTTTAATTTGTTACGAATTTTTCCAAATGCAATAAAATTTAAAATTTTTTCCTCATTTTCTGCACGCTCAAATCTTTTTCAAAGACTTACATGCATCCCCAATACTTTAGTATTCTACGTAATTACACCTTAAATCGAGACGCGTGCTTAGCTTAATAAGTCAGGGTGTCACAACTATAGTACCCTATCTAAACCCTTATCCATTGTCATCTCCAATACTGTGAAATATTAATTGCTTCGCTTACATAGTGAATGAGGGATTTGGAGTGGTCTTAATGAAGCTGGTAACTGGGAAAAGGCCAGTTGAACTAGAATATGGAGAAAACGAGGACATAGTTTGCAGGGTCCATAACAAGGGACAAAGTAAAGAAAGGTTCAAGTGTGTGGTTGACTCAAGAACCCAGAGACGTATAAAGAGGAAGCATGTAAGGTTTTAAGAAATTCATTTATTTGTACAACAACTTTTCTAGCTTTTAGAGTTAAGAGCCACCACGAGATTCGTGGTTCAAAGGCTTGAGGATGCTTCCCCTTGTAAATTGGTTGGAATTGCACAAATTAAAGATGGCGCGGTGGAAAGAAAATAAGAGTCAATAATAAAAGGTTTTAAGCCTCATATGGGTTTCATTCCATAGTCAGATATAACATTTCTGAAAATTTCTTATCACCAAGGTGAACCATGTTCACTACTTAGCTATAATAGATCATAAATTTTGCTGGACATTAAGGGGGGAACAATGTAAAATCTTAGTCATAGATTTTTTTAATCTATATTTTGAAATACTCCTAATAAAATAGAATCAAATTCAATATTTTTTCAATTACGTACTGAACTGAAACAAAATTCATTTGGCTGGTAAGTACAAATCATATTATGTAAAATGCTAATAAATATCTTAAAAGGGTTTATTAAAAGATGGGAAGTGTTTATTAAAAAATAGTTTCTTATATTATCAATATATTAAATATTATGTTATTTAATTTCACTTCTTAATCCTTAAAGATACAGTTTAACAAAACCATATAATGCTATAAGATGACAATGAATATAATTATTGTGTTCGTATAAGAATATATAACTTTGTGATTAATGAATATTCGATCCGCTTTTCAATTTATGATATGACCAAAATCATCTAAAAACTTAATAATGCAAGGTGACTATGAGATGTGGTTGAGTTATTAAAAGTCCAGTAGAATAGCTCTATTAAAGATCCACTACAACTGAATCGAAACTAAATTAGTTCTTGAGTCCCCTTTGTGAGAATAATTAGTAATTTATTCTAAATGACCAACATAGGAAAAAGTATTACGATTAAAAATTCCATTGTATGTCACATGATAATTTTGGTCATCAACCTTCACGATGAACATGAATATCTTATATTCCCTTTATTGGTTATTTTTATTTTCCTGAAGATCGCTAGGAAAAAAAGTAAGAAACTTTAGGCTTGCGTTTTTTTTATTTTCCAATAAAAATGAACAAATTGAGTAACAAAAATCTATATATGAAAGCTATTTTTGTGGATGCTAAAATCAAACATGAATTGGATGAAATGAGATAATTAGAGAAATTGAAAAAGATTATTTCTCATTCTGAATAAGCAAAGATACAACAAGAAAGCTACAAAGCTACACAAAACTAATTCAACTAACTATATTAACCACCTATCTAATATAAAATTGACTATTAAAACAAAAATCAGAAAGCACTAACAGCTAGCTAATTAACTAATTAACTTTAATGAGTTTCAACACCTCTCTTAAACAGGAATGTGTTTATCAATCATTCCAAGCCTTGTAAATACAATGATTAAAAGGACTAGAGGTAAGGGTTTAGTAAGAACATAAGCAACTTGAGAATCAAAATAAATAGGCCTCAAATGAAGTATTCCGGATTGCACTTTGTCCCTCACAAGATGACAATTCAACTCAATATGCTTAGTAGGTGATGAGGATTTGGCAAGTCCACCAATCGTATCAAGTAGACAAGTGATAAGCAGAGTATTGTCTCCACAAAGATTGAGAAATTCAAATACCAAATCATAGAGAATTTGGCTAGTTGAATAAAAAATCACAAATATACCAATGTAACAAGAATATAATGCAGAAAATAAAACCATAAACTTTAAATCAAGATGTTTAGAATGCAAGGAAAAAGACAAAAGTTGTGAAATCAATATCAAAAGCGATTAGGGGTTGGTTTCTCTAAATTATCCCTATATGGAATTCAAAATAATGTTCAATTCGGTGATTATGGTTCAATTCATGATAAAATTCACTAATTTAGTTAAAATCCAATCCCTTGGTGAATTAATCATATATCATCAACTAATTAAGAACCTTAATTCCTTAAGTGAACTGAATGGAGACATGCATGAATATCAAGAATTAATAAAGATCACATAAGAATCAATTTCTATCCCTAGGTAATTAACTTCTTGTATTGTTTGCTTTAGATCCAAGTTTTTCCCCAATTTCCCAATTGTGAAAATCACTCTAAGTTCATATAATTGAGTGGACAAATCAATTGAAGCATTGAGGGTAGAAGAAAACAACGTAATTGGATATACTTTGAATTGAAATAGAAAATAGAATTCACACATAACTTGAACTAAGATTCCCTAATCTTTAACCTAAGAGATTTAGAAATCCATTACAATTGAAAAGCAAAGAGAGAAAAGAGATGCAAATTCTAAAGAAGAATTCATTAGATTTGAAACCCTAATATCTGAAAGAGAGAAAACTTTGTGTTTTTAATCCTAATCTATAATAAAAAAAATCCTAAAAAATATTTTTAAAAGGGTAAAATAGCCTATTAATATACTGTCAGCACATGTGGGGACGCAACAACTTTGTACGTCCCCACACATATATAACAGAATTCCCAAAACATTCTGGTGTACTCACGTCCCAACGTGCAACTTTCTCTATGACCATGCACACGATACAGAATCTCCCCACAGACAATTTCCTGACGTGGCCACGCACACCAAACAACAAACTTCTCACTTTCTACTATGCTCGCGTCTTCACATACATATTTCTGTGTGACCACACACATATGACGGAATACAATAATAGACTTTAACTCTCTAATGTGCTCACAAATCTACTTTCTTGTCCCCCACAAGGTCATCCAAAGGCATTCTCTTTTCATCCTTTTGCTTCAAATAATCAAATACCTACAAAAACACAAAATTAGTAACCAATTAAAACATATTTACTCAAATTTAACTACTACCTCCTAAATAACACAAATATGTATTCCTAAACAATTTTAATTAGTTTTTCACCTACTTTAATAACCTAAATGACTAAAATTACCTAAAACTAACCTATAAATCCACTAATATTGTGAATTTATCAGTACATTCATGAAACACCGGATTAGTAGCAAAATGAATTGATGATATGTTATCACAGTAAATCACAACAGGATCTGAAGTAATAAATTGGAAATACTGCAACAAGTAAATAAGCCATTTGTGCTTCACATGTGGCATGAGCCAAAGATTGATACTCAGCTTGAGAAGAGGACCGTGAGACCACTTGCCATTTCTTGCTTTTCCAAGCGATGAGTGCATTTCCTAAGATAAAACAGAATCTACTTACAGACATGCGAGTATCAGGACATGAGCCCCAATCTGAATCACAAAAACCATTTAGCTTAAGAGTAAAATCAACAGGAAAATACAATCCTTTAGCAGGGGAACCTTTATTGTATTTGAGAACTCTGGTGGCAGTAGTGTAGTGAACATCTGTAAGACAATCAAGGAATTGATTTAGTTGACTTATTGGAAAATAAATTTTTGGTCTAGTGCTTGTAAAATATAGAAGTTTGCAAATCAAGAGCTTATTTTCTTTGATGAAGAACAATTACAGTATTGGATCTTGCAATTTCAAGTCCAAGAAAAAGTTTTAGATTGCCAAGATCTTTAATGCTGAATTTAGCATCTAAAATCTGTTTGATTTGTGTAATTTCAGCTAGATCATTTCCTGTAATTACTAAGTCATCAACATATACCAGTATAGTAGTAAAATGATTAAAAGAATGCTTTTTAGTGAAAAGAGAGTAATCTGCTTTTGATTAAACATAGCCAGAGTCAACAGGTGTGGTGGACAACTTTTCATTCCATTGTCTACTAGCTTGTTTTAAGCCATATAGTGACTTTTGTAACTTGCAAACCAGTGAAGGATCAATGAGAGAAGGGGCTGGAGGTGGTTCCATATAAACTTCTTCCCTTAAATCATCATACAAAAAAGTTGTACTAACATCAAGTTGGTGAAGATGACAATTGTGAATAGCAACAAGACTAAGAAATGTTCTAATAGTTGTCATTTTTACCACAAGGTTGAATGTTTCCATGTAATCAATCCCAGCTGTTTGGTTATATCCCTTGGCTACCAAACGAGCCTTATACCTTTCAATTGATCCATCAACATAATGTTTGATCTTAAACACCCATTTACAACCTACAATCCTTTTCCCAGGAGGCAGAGAAGTGAGAACCCATGTTTGTTTTATTTAAGGTTGTTAATTCAACCTAAATAGCTTATCTCCAACATTCTTCAACAACTGCTTCATGATAAGATGTGGGCTCAATGTGTGTCGAGATGGCCAGGGAGTATGCTTTATGGTTGGGTGATAGTTTGTTATAAGAGAGAACACTGTGTAGAGGATATTTTGGAATAGATGTGAAAAGGTGGAGGTTGAAGTAGTGTTTAAAAATGAACAATGGTAATCTTGTAAATAAGATAGCGGTCTTCTGGTTCTTTGAGACTGTCGAGGAAATTGTGGTGGTGGAGAGGAAGAGGGTAATGAAGGATTGGTTATAGTGAAAAGGAAATATGTGTTCATAGAAAGTAGTGTTTATGGACAAGAAAATCTCCCTAGACTTGATATCAAACAACAGTGAAGCTTAAATGTTAGCCTTGTATCCAAGAAAGATGCATTGCTTGGACCTAGGATCAAGTTTTTTTCTTCCAACAGTTAAAGTGGCAGCGTAACACAAACAACCAAAAACTTTCAAATTGGATAAATCAGGAATGGTGCCATGAAGAACTGATATGGAGACTGGTTTGACAAAATCCTAATAGGCTGCCTGTTAATAAGATAAACGACATGGCTAATGTAACGCCCTAATTTTCTAATTCAAGATTTAGTCCGTTGGAAACCAAACCCCAAATTTCGGAAATTAACCGTGCCATTTTGAATATCGAAAACATCCACAACTTGCTAAGGAACCAACAGTAGCTTAAACAATTTGTGAAACTAAAACTATGTATATACATATCATACCCCAAGTACTACAACCTGATCATCAAGACAAGAGTATACTTATATACGAAACGTGCCTTGAAGCCAAAACTGAACGTTCCAAAAAGAAGAGTTAACCTATACATATATACAACTAAACAATCCAACAATACTAAAAGCTAAAACTCCAACTCGAAACATGATCCTGCTCTCAACTCAGGAATCCGTGCGAGGCGGTACCTGCACACCTAGATTGTATCCACAGAACGTGTGGTGAGACAATTGTCTCAGTGACGCACAACTTATGCAAATGCAATGTAGGAATTACACTTTAATAATATGCAACAGTTATAACATAAGCATATAAATATCATTCAACTCAAATATATGCAACTTATGATGCAACTCACTGCTGTGCCCAACAGGCATGATCTTATCACTTAAATTGGAGTTAGAACTGAGCTCAAACTACGGAGAACGTCTCCTCCGGGGACGAATCCCAACCATTATTGGACCGAAGTCAAGTTTTCACATAATTACTTATTTTAACTCACGGCCGAAGCCGGCTTATATTAACTCACGGTCGAAACTGGCTTAAATCAACTCAATGCTCATAATCTCAATGAATAAACAACTAGTCAGAATCATATAACAGGAACATTAGATTTCATAAGTTTTGTAGCCTAGGGTTCCACATAATCATTAGGTAATTCTTCCTAATTCACCCAATACATACAATCCTTAACAATTGACATTTTAGACATAAAGAAGGGAAATTAAGAGAATTGGGATCATGCTCAAGTTTCACAACTATAGAAGGTGAAAGTGTGTGAGTTGTACTCACCTATACTTGACAATTGAAGGAAGGAGAATGGATGAAGGTTGATCATTTGAAGATTCCTTGCCCCAAAATCTCTCTTCAAGCTTCCTCTCTCTAAAACCCATAGTCTCTCTCTAAACTAAAAGAAGAAGGAGAAAGAAAGTTGAATTCTGATTCTAAATCAAGGATTTTGTGCCCATAAGTGAATTCTCGCTCAAGCGAGCGTGTCGGTTGCATGTTTTTCCTTCACATTCTCGCTCAAGCGAAACTGTCTTGCTCAAGCGAGAATGATCCAGAAAAGACCCCCTCTCTGGATGATTCTTGCTCAAGCGAAAATTGTCCAGATAGCCTCCTAAAAGTTCCCCTGTATCTCGTTTAAGCGAGCTAGCTTGCTCAAGCGAGATATGCAGAAACTCAAAACTTCCCCCATTTGCTGCATAATTCGCTCAAGCGAGGCGTTCTCGCTTGAGCAAGAATACTGAATTTCCTAACTTAGTTTTTATTCTAAATCTTTCTTCTTAAACCATTTTCACCCTTCACTTAATACCATTCTTAAAATCAATACCTTATTCTTTTAATTAGTCTTAATTATCGGTATGTTACAGCTAACAACATATGTCCAAAAATGTTTAGACAAATTGGTCTGAAACATGAGAGCTTTTGTCACTCCCAATATATGTTGGTGTTTCCTTTCAACGATTCCATTCTGTTAAGGTGTCTCAACACAAGTTTTTTTTGATAAAAAATGCACTTAGAAGCATATAATGAATCAAGTCTAAATTCTGGTCCATTACCAGACCTGAGAGATTTTACTTGTTTTCCATATTGTGTGTTAATTTGCTCCATAAAATACTGCAGGAGAAGAGGCACCTGGGATTTTTACTTAAAAAAAGACAAGCAAGTGAATCTGGATTTATCATCAACAATTGTTAAAAAATATCTATGATCAAGCAATGAAGGTGTGGATATGGATCCCCAAATATCAACATGAATCAGATCAAAAGTGTGTGTAAAGACATAATTACTCAATGGAAATGGTAACTTCTTTTGCTTGGCCATATGGAAAACATCATAGGGGTCTGCAGTCTTATTACATTGAATAAAAGGGTAAGGAGTTTTCATAACAACAAACTTAGCATGTGAAGGATGACCAAGCCTAACATGTCAGAAATTGTCATCATAGCTACAAAAATGATTTATGCAGGCCAAACTCAATTTTGAATTGAAAAACAAACAAAAAAATAATTGTTTTGGCCGAGTCAAAACATAGAGACCTTCCTGAACCTCAGTTGCACCAATCATGCATCTTCAAGTTCTGGAGGTCATTAATTTCACACACATAATCAATAAAAGTAAACTTGCGGCCAAGCTCATTTGTCAGTCTTAAGGCAAAAATCAAATTGAAACTAAATGAAGGGATGTAAAGCACATCATTAAGATATAGATCATTGGAGAAAAAACATCGTTCCAGCAAAAGTCCTAATCATCACTTGATTCTCATATGGGAGTTTAATAGTAATTGGGTTGATTCTTCTAAAGGAATGTAAAGAATTTGAAGAAGAGCAAACATGACTAGTTGCTCCAGTGTCAATTATCCATGAAAATTTTTGAAATAAATTTATTCATACCTTGGATCTTGCTGGAAGTATTTTGCTTAGGGGCTACTACAATTTGGTTCACAGAGTGTTGTTGATTCTGTTGAATCATAACAAGTATAGCCTTATGCTGATCTGGAGTGAAAGACACATTTGTTGCTGCATCATCATTACTCTCCTTTTGGATTTGATAAACCATGCTCATCTAATCATCATAATCTTGATTGTCTTCATTCATACACAAATTTATCTGTCAACCTTTCTTGAAAGTGAAATTAGGAGGAAAACCATGTTTCCTATAACATTGATCAACTATATATCCACTCTTATTACAATAAGAGAACATTTTATGGATTTTACATCTGCTTGAATTCGAACCAAATCCCCTAAAACTTATTCCTCTAAAAGAATTTTCAGCTACATTTACTAAAATCTTTGTCTCATTTGAATTAAGAATAGTTCTAAATTGTCTCTCTTGCTGAATTAGCAAAGAGAAGGCCTTGCTTATATTTGGAAGAGAATCCATTAACATAATTTGGGATCTTATTGTTGCATATTCATCACTCAGTCCTTTCAAGAATCTAATTACATAGTCATTTTTCCAAAAGGATTTGACTGTAGGAACTAGATTACAATGGAAACTAACCTCACAAGTACATTTAGGGATTGGTCGAAAATTATCAAATTCTTGCCACATGATTTTTAACTAAGTATAATATATAGTGATGCTTGATAAGCCTTGCTTAAAAGCATATATCTCTTCTTGTAAATCAAAAATTCTGAATATAGCACCTTGGTAGTATCGACTGTAATGTAAATCCTTCCATATTTCTTGACCTGAATCCATTCACATTATACTCTGTGCAATTTTTAAACTTATAGAGTGAATTATCCATGAAATCAACATTGTGTTGCATCATTTCCCGACAGTACTCATAGGATCTCCAGCTTCGGGATTTTTAAGACTTCCATACGCAAATTGTAACTTGTTCTTCAAATATAAGGCTATCTCCTTGGCTCGAGCCCAAAGATGGTAATTATCTCCAATTAATTGAGTAGAGACAAGAGAGATTGTTGGATTTTCGTTTGCATGTAGGTAATAAGGATTCAATGGATCCATATTCTGGTTTGTCACATCTTCAAATTCAAAGAGAAACTCTATAAAGAAAATATGCAAAGAAGATGAAATTTATGAATTAAACCATAGAGAAACGGAGAAGAAAAGATGATAATCAAACCATTGATAATCGAAGAAGAAAAGACGAAGAACCTACTGTTCAAAGAATCAAAGCCACACAACAATAGCGTGTGCGGAGCTCCTATTGAAGGAGCTCTGATACCATGCTAATATCATACATATGAATTGGATGAGATGAGAGAATTAGAGAAATTGGGAAAGATGATTTCTCATTCTGAATAAGCAAAGATACAAAAAGGAAGTTTATATATAAAGCTACACAAAACTAATTCAGAAAACTATATTAACCACCTAAGTAAAAGAAAATTGACTATTAAAATAGAAAACAAAAAGCGCTAACAGCTAACTAATTAACTCATTAACTTAATTGAGTTTCAACAATAGACTTAAAAATTATGCTAATTAGTGGAAATAGATTTTTATGAGAACTTGATATAGGGAGATTGAAAAATATTTCAAGTTGGATTTACGTATGAACAAATTTTCAAGTACTATTAATTCCATATATATATGAGTCAGGATTCGTTAACACCAGGTGTCAAACTTATAGAGTTACATCACTTAATATCTTTTTGTAAAATGAGAATTTGATCAATCCAACAGTTGAATTATATTATATTATATAATATTATATTATATTATATTATATTCATGATCATGTATATCAAATTTCAGATAATTTGGACATTCGTAGGTATGTTATCTAACAATGGACTTTTACTTATATTTTAAAAACATATTATACATTAAAATAAATTAGTTTGATGAAGTATCAATTAGTTTTTAATTTTTATGAAATTTTATAAGCTTGATCTACTTTATAAGAACTTTCAATTCAATGGTTGGATTGGTCAAATTCTAATTTTACAAAAAAATATTAAATAGTGTAACTCTACAAGTTTGACATCTGGTATCAACGGATGCTGACTTTGTATATATTTGAGGCAAAAACCAATTGTCGGTCCTTATGGGTGGGTAGTGACTAACCGTATACATACCCGTTAAAATCAACGGGTACATACCCGTTAAAATCAACGGGTACCCATGTGGGTAACGGGTATCCGCGGGTATTTCACGGGTATCCATTAATGTTTAAGAATTTAAATTTTTTTATAAAAAAAGAGAGAAAATGTTATATAATACATTATAATATCATACTATACATATATAAATAATCATTATATAATATCATTACGTGTTAATATATTAAGAATATCATCAAATAATAATATAAAATAAATTATATCTCATCATAAAATGATAAAAAATCCTAATATTCAAATATATATATATATTTAATAGAAAAATATGTTTTAATGAGTATGTGGATACCCCGGGGCGGATAATATGATATCCGTCCCCACCCATTATAAAAATATGAGGGTACCAATTGCAGGTATATTCACGGGTACGAGTTTTTTTTTTTTTTTTACATCCCTACAAGGAAGTAGGGGTTCTAAAAGGCTTAACTTCAGCCGAATTATTAAATTTACAAGAAAATAAGTGAAAGACCATGAGTCCCTAGGATTGGGAAAATTCAATCATAACAAGTGACGGATCCAAAAAAATTATCATTGTGGAGGCAACGTATATATATTATTTGTAATGTAAAATCATTCTATTTTTACCTGCACCATATAGGTTGTATTACAAGAAAACACCTTCTCAAAAAGAAAAAAAAAACTTTAAAAAAATCATGGTATATATTAATATATAAAAATGTATTTAGGTTAATGAAATATTTGAATAACGCTTTTGTCACAATATTTGAATAATGAGATTCCTACATTATTAGAATATTTTTTTATGCATTGGGGAAAAAACATTATTAGAATATTTGAAGCACAACATATTCATCATGAATGAAAAATGATTTCCGGATATTACTAATAGAAATTAAATTAATAATGCTAATGAAAAAACACTCTTTATTTAATGCAGCAACACGTACACTACTTTTTAATGCAATTATTTAATCTAAATTTGAATATATTATTTTTTTAAAAAAGGACCAATTATAAAAATATTTTAGAAATATATAAGAAAAGTATATTATTAATGTTCTTGTATTATTAAATAGCATGCGGTATATATTTTTTGAGTTACATTAAATTAAACCATCTCTCTTAATTAAATCACTCTTACTAGTGGATCTTAATTATCACAGTTTTGTTGGGGTGCGGTATTCAGCTAGTCATTCAATTCAAAGGCTAATCCAAACCATTGACCTACTTCACTAAAATAAACTCAATTTGCATTAAAAGTCGCTGGCTAGCCAATTAACTATGAAAGAAAAATCTTGAGGTTTCTATGAAGTGACGCAATTGGACAACCACACCAAGTTTCGTTTACAAGTCTCTTGAAATATATATCATTTTTTTATAAATATATATTATATGGAGCTAATTGATCATGTAGTCCTTGCCTGCATCAAGTTGAGGCATGGCATAAGTCTTGAAAGATAGGAGTTAATTAGGTTAGCTTATAAGCCTAGTCTATATAGGTAAACAATAACAAATATTTAGACCAGTGAAAAAGAAGTAATATATAGTACAAGCTAACCCTTTAAGGTTAACTAGACCGTTTCTAGAAAATTTAAAACTACATAATGGAAAGGGTAAACAGTTTATAAGTGAATATTATTTGACCTCCAATTTACAGAACCTACATGGGTCTCCAAGAGGCGCCTCCATTAATATCCTATATATATGCCTCTATGTGGTTGAAATTTAGGGGTTAATATATATATATATATATATATATATATATATGTATGTATGTATGTTGCTCTTTACCAAAGTTCAAAATTTGACAGACAAGCTTCCAATGCCTAGGTCGGTAGTAAATAATTATGTTTTGTTGCCAATTAGGAATTGGGGGTGGAATCTAATTTTTTTAATCTAATCAAGCCTTAAAACTCTTGAGTTACTTAATGGCTAACCGATGCATCTATAGTATACTAACAAGTATTTTCATGTATGACATTTTTTAAATTTTAAAAAATTATATAAGGAAAATATATATACAAAAATTATAAAGATGAGATTTTTAAAATTAAATAAAATTATGATGATAAATTATGTGAGTTCAGGTACATTATTCTGTATGTCTATTATATATATATATAGCCATAATCTGTTGACATCAGGTGTCAAACCTTGAGAGTTATATCTCTTAATAATTTTTGTAAAATGAAATTTTGACCAATATAATCGTTGAATCACATTATATTACCTTCACGATCATGTATATCAAATTTCAGATAATTTGGACATTCGTAGGTATATTATCCAATAGTGAACTTTTACTTATATTTTTAAAACATATTATACGTTAAAATAAATTAGTTTGGTGAAATATCAATTGGTTTTTCGATCGATTTGTATGAATTTTTATAAGTTTGATCTATTTTATAAAAATTTTCAATTCAACGATTGGATTGATCAAATTTTTATTTTATAAAAAGTTATTAAGAAGTGTAACTCTTAAAGTTTGACATCTAGTGTTAACGAATCCTGACTCATATATATATATATATATATATATATATGGCTTAAATATGTTTTTGATCCCTCTAAAATACAAGTGTTTTCATTTTCGTCCCCCTAATTTTTTTTGTCTTTTAATCCCCCTATTTTTTTTCTTTTCAAATTAATCCTCGCCGTTAAAATAGTTAACAGATTGGTGATGTGGCCGTTAATAGGGGAATAAAATGAAATAGGTATTTTCAATTTAGTCCCTCTAAAATTCCCACTATTTCATTTTAATCCCCCTGTTAATGGCCACATCAGCACTCTGTTAAGTATTCTAACGGCGAGAACTAATTTGAAAAGAAAAAATTTTAGGTGGACTAAAAGACAAATTTTTTTTAAGAGGACGAAAATGAAAATATGTGTATTTTAGAAGAAACAAAAACATATTTAAGCCTATATATATTTATATGTGTGTTTGATATAAGAAATCACAATACTAGAGAGTTCCTAGCTCAATTAACAACAGAGACGAAGATTGTGGAAATAACTCCCGGGTTCGATCCCCAAAAAATATATTTTTAGAAAAATGTGAGGAGTTTAAACTATGACTAAGTCTAAACAGGATGCCCCTCCTAATATAAAAGATACACGTGATAAACACAAAAAATATAAAAAAAAATTATAATATCATATTTATAAAACAAAGTATATTTAGAAAAATCCCAATCTCAAAAGAAAAAAGTTAAATTTAATTTAAAATATAAAATTTGATATCCATACACGATAGTTGTTTTTTTAATTGTCATAATTGACATCCAACAGTCAAACATTCAAAGTCTAGAAATACGTATTAAATAAATAAGGGTCATGCCAACGAGTGCCCTAAGGGCATTGGTTAAGGATCTATATACAAAAAACTTTTGTTAGAAATTATAGCATTAATTGCATTTGCAACATTCAATACTACACACTCCAATAAAACATTTCTATTTTTGGATTCTTAACAAGTGCCCTTAGGACACTAATTAGTATTTTTCAATAAATAAAGTTTCAAATGGATGACACTTTTTGAGCGTATCTAAATCAACTGAAAGGTAAACATAATACTCAGATCCCGAGGCACACACTTTGAGGCTGCTCATAATTTTAAAAGGATTGAGTTAACCTAGCATAGACGTTCTTTTAATTAAAAATAATATATATGTATAGTAAATATTAAATAACAAGTTTATTTATATGCCACCGAAAGACCTACATTGTTCAATTGGAATCTACGGTTTGAAAATGTAACAGTGGCAGTGATTAACGACCCTAAACTCATACATTTAATCCTGATGGCGGATTGCTACTGAAGCTTTGACAAGTTATTTTAAGACCTTTGTTTGGCAACCTTTGAAAACTTGGTTTAGTTAACTTTAAATATCCATGTGATTTTATTCTCAATAAGAATTAATTACATTTAGTAACAAAGGCTTGATTTTTTTAATGTAAATGATATTGGTTTATTTATCAGAACATCATTTTAATGCAAAATCATTTTTTTTGCTTGAATATAAATAATAACTAGTATTTTAACCACAGTGATTAGGAAGTAAAATTTATTTTCAAAACCCATTAATTTTTATACTATCCATATGCAGTACTTCTGTTCTACCAATTAAAACTGAAGTTACCAGAAAAAATTATGGTTTCGGTTGATAACACAGACTGAAATTGTGGGGAAGAGCTCCAGGTTCGATCATCACTAAATACATTCTTATGTAGGGATGATGAGTCTTAATTATGATCAAACTCCGGACTGAAGTTAATGTAAATGGTCCCCTAAATTCAGCATAGAGTTTTTTTTTTGGGTAATTTTAAAATAGGCATCCGGAACATTAATCTAATTTAGATAAAATTACTCTTAAATATATTATTTTCAGTTGCTGTTTTTCTTTAATCATAATTGTATTTCTCTACCTAACAGAGTAATTATTTTGTTGCTTGAGAACTGTGCTTCTGTATTTATTTTATAAGAATAAACATCACATGTATCACAAACGGGTAAGGAGGAACACACTAACAAGTATCCTAATTTTTTAATCAACTAGTACATATAATGATTTAGAAAAACCATAGCATATTTTAATTATCTATTGCATGATAATGAAAAGCAGGTCAATGGCAGTGAACAGCAGAGCATTAGTTTAAAACAAGCGTATGGACCGCGAACTTGACAGTGAAATAAGGCCACACTACACCATTGACAAAGATTCAGAGGTACTCACTCGCCAGGCTAACTGGTTACATGTTGCAATTTTGACTACATACCCATGTGACGTCCTCTCATCAGTACGAAGCTTCAACTTTAGTATTTAACTAATACACAATTACCATATAACTATGACTCATTTGGTAACGCAGATTGAGATTGTAAGAAAAGCTCCCGAATTCGATTTTCACTAAACACATCCTTAAGGAACGGTGGTGAGTCTTAACTATGACTGAGTTTGGAACAAGATTGCCCCTGATAATAGGTGATACTTGTGGTTAACACAGAAAAAAAAATAATACACAATTTGTGTGCAAAAATTCAGCTTTCTTCTCCCTCTCAATTAACCTCATTTATGACTTAGATTTGGAGATCATATAATTAACTTAATCATACAATAATATTAAAAAAATCCCATGTAGCTTAGCAATTGGTGTTGACATTTGAGGGCGTGGCTACTTAATGGGAGGTAGATGAGCTCTGGGATCTGTGATTCTGTATTTCTTTATACCCTGTCTAGCTCATAGTTGATAATAGGTTTATAGATAAAAGGGTATGTGTTATCTGTAACATTTATGATTTATATATAGTTATAGTTATATATACGGGGTTATATGAAATTGAACTAGAGAAATAATAATGGAGGCTATGTCAAAAATTTCTAGTCCTAGTGGTCCAGAGATAGAAGAGAAGAGAGTTACTTCCATTTCCCATGAAGATGATTTCTGTGCTCAAGAGGGTAGAAAGGTACATGCCAATTCTTTGCCTCATCAATTCTTTCTTCTTGTGTGTAACTGTTTCTGAATAATTTTCTTTGTCTTATACTCGAGAATTTCTATAAATATTGTACTCTTAAATTTTCTTTCATTAATTCTTGTGCTTTTTTGGTTTTGCTGTTTCTCATGATGTCTTAATTTGATAATAAACACAGGAAGATTGCTGTTCTTGTAATTCTAAGTAGACCAAGCATTTGATTACTTAATTACTTAACACTGTTTGATTAAAATTAAATTAACCATGTAACGATATTAAGTCATGTTAATACATAACTAACATGTGTAATATTCAGAAATTGGGTTTCTTAGTCCACTTAAATTATTAGATGAAGCTGCTCAAGGTACTTAGGCCAATAGAGGAACACTGTAGTTTGGCATAAAAAATATGGCAAATTTAATATTAAAAAAGTAGAAGCTTTTCTTCTAGTTTCAAATTTATTGGTTGTCTTTGACTAGACAGATTATCATCTGCTATTGAGCCCGTGGTTCATAATTCAGGAATAAAATGGGCTTATTATTATTATGTTTTGAAAATCTAGGAAGATAGACTCAATTCTGCTAAAACTGAGATGGGTGAGGTGAAAGAAGAAAATGAGAGATTGAAGATGATGTTGGAAAGAGTAGAAAAGGATTACCACTCCCTTCAACTTCGTTTCTTTGACATCCTTCAAAAAGAAGTTTCTAACAAAGGTGTAGCTGATGATTCATCTACTTCCCATGATGAAACTGAAGAGCCTGAACTTGTGTCACTTTGTCTTGGAAGAAGTCCAAAGGAGTCTAAAAAGGAAGCAAAAATTGGAAACTCCAACAAACTTTATGAAGAAAAAGAAGATCAAGAAGTCAACCTTACTCTTGGATTAGACTCCAAATATATGTTGTCAATGGAGCTAGTGCCTGATTTGAGCCCCATGAACAGCTCAGAAGAACCAAAGGAAGCAGAAGCAGAAGGAGAAAGAACTTTGTCAACAAATAAATCAGCAAAAGTTATAAATGTAAATGATGAAATTACAGATCAAATGCCTGCCAAGAGAGCCAGGGTATCTGTGAGAGCTAGATGTGACACTCCCACGGTTAGTATCAAAGGAAAATTATATTATACAATCTCTTATTCTTGTAGATTTTAATGGTTTTTGTAAAATTTTATTGTCTAATTAGCTTGTGATGTCTTGTGCCTTTCAAATAGATGAATGATGGATGCCAATGGAGAAAATATGGACAGAAGATAGCAAAAGGAAATCCATGTCCAAGGGCATACTATCGTTGCACAGTTGCACCATCATGTCCAGTTAGGAAACAGGTATATATATACATGAATTATGAGTATTCAATCGTGGAAATATGGATTACTTTTAGTAGCATTTATCTTGATCCACGTTTCAATTATGATTTTAGGGTAAACCAAACATATATTTAACGTTTGAAACGTGATAAACTCATGTTTCCAATTACAAAAGTAATTGCGTTGAAAGATTTAAACTTTGAGCTTGTATACAAATTATTGGTGGTTTTTTAGAGATATTAAATAAAAACATATCCTCAAATTTATGCATGAATGACTTCAGGTGCAAAGATGTGCTGAGGACTTGTCCATCTTAATCACTACATATGAAGGAACTCACAACCACCCACTTCCAGTGTCAGCCACAGCTATGGCTTCCACAACTTCTGCTGCTGCTTCAATGTTGTTGTCAGGTTCTTCAACATCTCAACCTTCAGGTCACAATTCTGCATCTTTTGGAAATACTCCCAGTACCACAATACACAATGGTCTGAGTTTCAGTCATCAATTTGATGAATCAAGAGCAAAACAAGTTTTCTTACCACCAAACCATGCCTCATCACATTTGTTCCCAACAGTAACTCTAGACCTCACTTCTTCCTCATCCACTCCATCAACTCATGTCAACCGTTTACCTTCAAGCCAAAGATTTTCTCCCACTAGTCTCAGCTTTTGCCCCCCAGAGCCCAACTTCACACCATCAATTTGGGGTAAGGGATTCCCTAACAATGGCACAATGCCTATTGAAAAAGCCCAAATTAGGCCAATTATGCAGGGGAACCATTTCCAAGAACAATTCTATCAACAACAATGCATGACAAACCAAACTCCTTCTAGGGAGGTTTTGGCTGAAACAATAACCAAAGCAATCAGCACAGATCCAAGCCTTCGTTCAGTAATAGCTGCTGCAGTTTCATCAATAGTAGGACAAGGATCAACAAGTGGGAACCAAGAAGGAGGAGAGAATGTTATAGGTTCAGGGTTGAATTTGAAACTTGGGGAGCATCCTCATCATCAATTGGTTTCATCTAATAATATGTTGAATCAGAATGGGAAAGGATGCTTAACAAGCTACTACAAAAGGTTGTCCTCTACAAGTTCCCAAGGCAGAAACTTCATGCTTCTCCAACCCACTTTGCCATTTTCTTTATCCAAGAATAGCACAAACACACCTTCTTCCATTGTTAATCAGATTAACCCTTATGATCCAGATGTGAACATACATCATTAGCTATCATTTCATCTTTGCCGTGGCCATGGTTCATAATCTTATTATTTCATGGTTCAAAGAAAACAGATTGAACTTAGAAAAAGAAAAAAAACAGCCAGAAATGAATGTTGTACCCCACCCCACCATGCCATTTTTGTACTCAAAAGCGATCTTATTACTGAAATTACTACAAAAGCCACGTAAATCTTATCATCATATCATGTATTTTATCAACAAACAAAGCATACAATACATGACAATTGTTGGCAATGCGTGCATAATTTTTATTTTTATTTATTTACTTGCATAGCATTATGTTGCCTTTTCCCATAATTAGCTGGTGCCATATTTTTGGAATTTTACTATTTCACACTCCTATCTCATACCCTCCCCTTCAAGTCTTTTTTTTTTTTCTCATAACATAAATTATCACGTCTTTTACTTCATCTCTCTTAGTTTTTTTTTTCTATATTTCTCTTCTCTACATTTTTTACACTCAAATTTTGGAATGTAGGTTAACTACCAAAAATATTTACTCTTTTAGGACCCTATTTAGACCAAATCCCACATATTAAAAAACATGTTACAATAATTCATGCATTAATTTTTAAAAAATTATCTTACAACATTCCAGATTTAAAACCTATTTAAGATTAAACTTCACTCTCATGGTAATTGTGTCAATTTAAAGACTTTTAATGGTCAGTAAGGGTTTGACAAAATAAAAAAAAAGGTCAGTAAAGGTAAATATGAGAAAAAAATATTAAATGTTTTTAAATTTGTATACTTTGTCTTGTAAATAGGACTAAAAACAAATTTCTAACATTGTCTTGTAATATTTAAAAATTAATGTTTTAATATGCATTATTTTTAACTTTTTTAAAATTACATAACTTGACTATTTTTAATTTTTTATTATTTTTGAACATAACATTTTAAAATTTTCTTCTCAATCACAAGCTATATAGTTATATTTTCATATAAAATTTAATCTAAAGGAACTGGCATTTGCTTTAAAAACTAGGTACGAACCCAAGTAATGCGTAGGTAACTTTAATTCATAACATGAAAACAAGATGAAAATTTAACGGTTAGCATTTTAAAAGCTAGAATACAAAAGATTATTGCAAAGTATGTAATTTTTCAATGGCATATAAAAATTTGTTGAATCATCTCTCATATGCTCAATTGAGATCGATATGTGTATAAGTGAATGTGTATAGTTAGATCAAAATGAATTTCTTCTTTTGGCTTCAAGGGCAAAGAATTGCAAGGAAATGTGGTTTCTATATATGTATGACTATGGGAAAAACTTAAAGCTTTAGAAGGAACTAATTAATTATCGTGTTTTAGGTTATTAATTACTTGAGTAAGAACAAAAACTATTTTTATATTGTATCATTGTATGTATGATAGCTTTTCAGTTAAATCATGAATTATTATATGTTTTTGTACCTGAAAATATAGTGGAATTTGATTTTGATTTCTCATTTATTTTTTTTATTGGTTTTGGTTCTCAATTTATAAAAATCACGGGTTTTTTTTCCTCTTTGTGTAACTATACTCCGTTAAGTCACTTTCGCAGCTTCACTACGAAATTTTTTGGGTAAAAATTCATAGGAAATTTCTCACAATTTTTTCTCTAAAAAAGTCATTTGTAGTAAATTTTCAAAAACAACAATTTTTTTTCATAAATTAAAAATGCTGCTATAAAATTTCTTTGCTTTGTTGTAGAAAAATCTATAATAAATTTCCTGCAAATTTTAGAATCTGAATAAAATTTGCTTTGAATTTTAAAAAGCGCAGAAAAATTCGAAGGAAAATCTATAGCAGAATCTACAAAAAAATATTGCTATGTCATTACTTAACGGATTATAACTAATAACAAAAACTAAAGTCACATGATTTTAAAAAATAAAAGACCAAAATCAATGAAAAAAATGAGGAACCAAAACTAAATTTTACTATATTTTGAAGGATAAAAAATATATTTAACTATTGATTATATATACACGCACATATTACAAAAAATGAAAATGATAACAATTTAGTTTCATTAATTTGGCTCATTTAGTGCTACCCCAAAATATCTTTTCCATAGTTTGTTTCCCATAATGAAACTATTTAGGATTTATAACAATTACGTTAGAAAAGAGTAGATAATGAACACATACGAAGATGTCAAAATTATTGAAAAGACCTTAACATAATAGTGTCAAACTTTGCATCTCAATATGCATTTATAATGAATAATAATATTCATAGACTAGATCGTTTAAGGATACCCTTACAATTGGATACTTTAAGGATACCCTTACAATTGGATACTGCTGAAGCAAATAACAATTATATTTTGACTTCACAATTGGGACATCAAATCTTTTCTATTACTATAATGTTGCTTAATCTTACAATTCCAATGGTTACTGTTCTGGGGTAGAACTCGGACTTGGGTCTGAGTCAGCAGGAGAGAAGTCAGATTCGGATCCGGGTCGCAGATGCTTGAATCCGAGTTGAATTCAGGGGAGTGTACCTGCAAAGGGACTCCGACGCCCAAGTCAGATAAGTAAAACAGTCCAGGGATTGACTGAGTCAGATTGCGTACCTTATGATCTGTGAGTGTTTTCTATTTATAGCTAGGGGTTAGTCCTGTATAAATAGAGTAAGTGGGCATTAATATAAAAGGAGTAAGTATATATAGCAGATACAATTAAGTAATTCAGAGATATTTAATTATATGTCATAATTATAGATATCGTCATTAAATGTCATATAATTATAGATATGATAATTATATTGTATGTGGGTCATTTTGACAATTGGGCCTTAGGTTAAGACCGTATTATAATGCATGCTTCATGCCTTAACAATTATAATGCATGCTTCATATTCTGCTTGGTTGTTTGAAGTGTGGAACTTAAACTTCAGGGATTTTTCTATACAAACTCCGTTGGGCCCTTCCAAAACTATCCCGGCTCCTGAACCTTTTTTATTGGATGATCCGTCTACGAAAATGGTCCACTCAGAACTGGGGGTATTCTCAGGGGGGGTCATTTCGGCAACAAAGTCGGCTAGGATCTGACTTTTGAGAGCAGTATGACCCTCGAAGTGAATATCAAACTCGGACAACTCCAAAGCCCAAGCCATCATGCGCCCTGAGAGATCTGAGAGGTAAGTCGGTTCGCACTGTGACTTTGTGTCCCTAGAAGTAGTGTCGCAGTCTGTTGGTAGTAGTCAAGATAGCCAAAGCAGCCTTTTCCAACTTCTGGTATTTCAACTCGGCCCCCTGGAGTGCTTTGCTGATGAAGTAGATGGGAGATTGGTTGCGCCCCTCTTCTTTAATCAAAATCGAACTTACGGCCTGGTTGGTTATGGAAATATAGAGGTATAGGTGTTCCTCTGGAGCCGGTTTGACTAAGATTGGGGGGTTTGCTAATGTCTGCTTGTGCTGCTGAAAGACGGCTTCGCATTTACTGGACCAGGTGAAAGGTTTTCCCTTGTGAAGGAGTTGGAAAAAAGGAAGGGATATTGAGGGCGCTTTGGGGATGAATCGGCTGAGAGCGGTGACCCTCCCGTTAAGTTGTTGTATTTCTCTGATGCAAGTCGGACTCTTCATATCCAATACGGCCTTACACTTGTCCGGATTTGCCTCCACTCCTCTGCTGGTTAGGAGGAATCCCAGAAAGTATCCTGATGGCACGCCGAAAGAGCACTTGAGGGGGTTGAATCTCATGTTGTGCTTTCTGAGGCGGTCGAAGACTGACTCTAATTCGGCCACATGGTCGTTTCCCTCCGTAGTTTTGGCTATGATGTCGTCTATGTAGACTTCAACAGTTTTTCCCATCATATCTCCAAAGACTTTGGTCATCATTCTCTGGTATGTGGCGCCGGCATTCTTCAAACCGAAGGGCATCATGGTGTAGCAGTAAATACCCTTGTCGGTGATGAAAGCTGTCTTCTCCTCATCGTCTCGGTCCATAGGGATTTGGTTGTAGCCTGAGTAAGCGTCCATGAAAGACAGCCAACGATATCGCGATGAATTGTCGACCAGCTGATCGATGTTGGGAAGTGGGAAAGGATCTTTGGGGCAGGCTTTATTCAAATCTGTATAATCCACGCACATTCTCCATTTGCCATTTGATTTTTTTACGAGGACGACGTTGGATAACCAGGTGACATATTTGCATTCTCTGATGAACTTGGCTTTGAGGAGTTCTTCTACTTGCTGATTTGCTGCCTGCTGTCTTTCAAGGCCGATTTTCCTCTTCTTCTGGGCGATCGGCTTAGCATTGGGGTCAATGGACAGTTTGTGACAGCAGAAATTGGGGTCAATGCCTGGCATGTAGGCTGCAGTCCACGCGAATAGATCAGAGTTCTTGGAAAGAAACTTCTTCAGTTTCTCTTCCATGGTGGGGTCCATGTCACAGCCGATTTTAGTCGTCTGTTCAGCAGAGGTCCCAATCTAATAAGGTTTTGTCTTCGCAGTCGGTTCAATCCTGTCTCGTCCCTTGGGATCAGATTCGGCTCTGGGGTCGAGATCAATCATGTGAACTTGGCCTCTGGATGGTGTCTTTTCATGCTGAGATGTGGGTAGGGTGGTCAGAGCAGCATTGTAACACTTTCTTGCTTCTTTCCGGTCTCCTTGAACCATGATCACTTTGCCATCTCGGCCAGGGAACTTCATAACCAAGTGTTTGGTGGAGATGATTGCTCCTAGGGCATTCAAGGACGGTCGTCCGAGCATGGCATTCTATAGGCTGGGACAATCTACTATTAAGAACTTGGCAGAGACGGCCTTGTTCTCGGTTTCAGAACCGACCCTGAGTGTAGTCTGAAGGTATCCCTTCGGTTGAATCCTTTCTCCAGAGAAGCCCACCAGATCTCCCGAGTAGGGTAAGAGTGATTCTGGGGGCAGCAGTAGTTGGGTATAGGTCCTGTAGAAGAGGATGTCGGCTGAACTTCCCGAATCAACAAAAATGCGTCCGACATCGCCATCTCCTATCAGGGAACGTATCACGAAGGGATCATCATGGTCCACTACGTCATCAAAGAAATCTTCGTCTGAGAAGGTGATGCCCGGGCTTGGGGGTCTTCTCACTACTGTCTTCATGTCGGCCTGGTCAACACTGTAGACTTCACGTAGGTGTCTCTTTCTGGAATTGTTGGATGGTCCTCCTCCAGCAAATCCCCCTGAAATCATGTTGATTCTTACCCTCGGTGTGGTTTGAGTAGTGTGATTACTGGGGCCAGCTTTGTCTTCCTTGTCATATTTCTTGGGGGATGCAGAACGCTTTCGTCTCTTGTCATCCCCTCCATCTGGGCTGGGGGACCTCTTTCGTTCTTCATACTTTCGGTATCCTCCATGTGACCGATTCTTTTTTACGTAACGACCAAGTCGTCCGTCTCGGATGAGTTGTTCGATGAGGTCTCGCAGTTGTATACATTCATCAGTATTGTGCCCGTAACCTTCCTGAAAAGAGCAGTATTTTGACTTGTCTTTTTGAGCTGAGGCTTTGAGCGCTGGGGGTTTGGGTATGTCGGCCAACTTAGTGTGCATTACTTCCTTCAAGATTTTTCCTGGGTTGGTGTTAAGAGGTGCATAATTATTGTATCGACCTTTGGGGGGCCGACGTTGATCTTGCTGATGATGTCCTCTATCCTTCCCTTTGTGTCGGTCATGATATGAGTCTCGGTCCTGTCTTTGGTGGGTATCATGTTTGGCGGCTAGGCCAAATGAGCTTCTCGTCCCACGTACTTGTGTGAACGTTGTCTAAACTGCTCCATGGACCGGACCGGCTCTTCTGATAAGGAGACTGCGAGGGGTGAACCTGGTGCGAGGTCCGACACGGCGCATACAAGCTGAACATTCTCGGCTAGGTCCGGGATGAGTGCACAATCTTTGTAAAACTGGGATAGAAAAGTTCTAAGTGGTTCGTCCTTATTCTGCTTGACCTTAGCCAGTGTAAATTGATCCCTGGGAATTTCAGTGGAAATTGTAAACCGTCCCAGGAAGGTATGCTGCATATCATCCCAGGAATCTATGTAGCCCAAGGGGAGGGTTTTGAACCAGGCTAGGGCTTCTCCCTTCAGTGTCCTAAGGAACGAGCGGTAGATGACAACCTCGGGGGCACCAATGAAGAGCATCTCATTGGTGAAGGCGTCCAGATGTTTGACCGGGTCTGTTGTGCCATTGAAGGATTCGACGGGAAGTGCACTTCTGTATTGCTCGGGTACCTCGACCCGGACTAGCCTTTCGGAGAATGGATGCCTGAAAGGGGTTGGCTGGACCGTGGTTCTTAGCTGTTGGACCTCCTGATGATCTCGGTCTGATGCCGGCCGAGACTGGATAGTGGGTTGAGGTTGATGTTGAGGGTTTATGCTGCGCTCCAAGTGTCTGAGGCACTCCTCAAGGTGGTTTACGGACGGGTCGCCAGCTGCCCTTGGGTGTGATTCATGGGATCGGTGTTGGCGTTGCTCCTGAAGTTCTCTGACCTGGGCTTCGAGGCGCCGAATAACTTCGTCTCGGGGATCAGGCTGATGATCTCTTTCGCGTTGTTCGACTTCCACCTAAGGTTGTGAAGTCCCTTCTTGTTCAGCTAAACCGTCTCCGGCTCCGAGATCCTCCACCCATCCTTCGGGTGTCGGCTGAGGACGGAGTCGTGTTTGCTGACGACGAGTGGTGACCGTCATGCTGGAGAGGGGGAGGTCCTCCTTCTAGCGCCAAATGTTCTGGGGTAGAACTCGGACTTGGGTCTGAGTCAGCAGGAGAGAAGTCGGATCCGGATCCGGGTCGCTGAGGCTTGAATCCGAGTTGAACCCAGGGGGTGTACCTGCAAAGGGACTCCGACGCCCAAGTCAGATAAGTAAAACAGTCCAGGGGATTGACTGAGTCAGATTGCATACCTTATGATCTGTGAGTGTTCTCTATTTATAGGGGTTAGTCCTGTATAAATAGGGTAAGTGGGCACAAATATAAAAGGAGTAAGTATAGCAAATACAATTAAGTAATTCAGAGATATTATAATTATATGTCATAATTATAGATATCGTCATTAAATGTCATATAATTATAGATATGATAATTATATTGTATGTGGGCCATTTTGGCAATTGGGCCTTAGGTTAAGACCGTAACAGTTACAAACTTACAATGGGTTGGGTCTGAACTTGCCTAGAAGCTTCAGCAACTATTTCTCCATTCTTGGTTGGTATACTTGTACAATTCTTATTTGAGCAGTATGCAAGATATTGGAAGTCAACTTCAAGGGATGTTATTCCTTTTATCTTTCAAGTAATTAAGGGCAATCCTGATACACTCTTAATTAACCGCCTTAACTTATATCTGCCTGATAAAAATAGTGCATACAATCAAAAGAAAAAAAATTATCTGCAGTTATGTCTGTAGATTACTTTAAATTGTTAAAATTTAAATTACTTTATTCTCTTGGCTATTGCATTGGCTCTTAATCAACTAAATGTTTTCAAATGTTCTTATTCTTGTCTTTCTCAACTGATGATTCGTATTCGTAAACTAACATTATTTTATGAGTAGGTATATAGACTGCACCAACTATATAGAACAGCACAATTAGTAACAACTTTGTCATCTACAATTAAAGGAGTTGGAATGATCTCATACGATCTGGCTATAAACAGCTCTTTGGGTACTCTTCTAAATGTCCTTAAGATCATTGTTGTGATTTGCGTTTGGTTATCGCAAGCTTCCTCATGAGATTCGTATCTTCTGGTCTTGCAATTATGCAGTGATGCAAAAATTATGTGAGGCTTGTTAATAATATGACCTCACTGTTCATAACACACACCCGAGTTCATCTTCTAGATGTGTTGGGTTCATTTTTTGTGATAATAACTAATCAGTCTAATATGCATTGATTCTCTTACCATTCTAGATACAAATGGTAGTTGCTAAAATTTGTAAATGAGGATTTTAAATATATAAGAAGTAAATGAAGAAATATATTTTTGTAGTTCTATCTTTGCAATCATTTTAGAAACACTATCATCTCATCTTTTAATGAAAACTAATTTTGGCGAAACACTTTTATTCACTTTTAAATTTTTTTAACAACCAAATAGTGTCGGTGGATGACACAAAAGATATGACAAAAGTTTAGGAATTTGTGACAACCGTGCGATCCGGTGTATTTTTGCTTTATTTATTTGAAAGCAATTGTGTGTATATTGTTTCGTAATCAATTTCCTGCATTTACTCGTAAGAAATAATATTGCTCCTAAAAAAATCTCATTCAATTAAATAAGCATTTTAAAATGTGGGATTCTAAAACAAACATAGCATGACAAAATTTTATTAAAAAAGACTAAATAATGAATATTTTGAATAACAATTTTGTTTCACTATATTATTATATTTTGCTAATTTTCATACATTTACATACTTATTTTTTAAAAAATTTTATGAGTATTTAAAATTAATTTTATGACATGAAGAGTGAATGAAAATAAAGTCAGAATTAAAAAATGATAAAGTCAAAATTAATTCGGTCAGGTTTGTTTTGGTTCGGTTCATTCTGGTCCGCTTCGGTTTGGTCTGGTTTGGTTCGGTTTGGTCAGGTCTAATTCGGTCTAGTCTAGTTCGATTCGGTCCAGTTTGGTACGGTCCGGTCCGATTTCGTTTGGTTCAATTTGGTCTAGTCTGGTTCAGCTTGATCCAATTTGGTCTGATTTGGTTCGATTCAGTCTAGTCTGGTCCGGTTCGGTTTGGTTCGGTGTGGTTCAACTTGGTCAGGTTCGATCTGGTTTGGTCCAATTTGGGTTGGTTCGGTTTGGTCCGATTTGGTTCAACTTGGTCCAATCTGATTTGGTTTGGTCCGGTTCGGTTTGGTTCATCTTGGTCCAATTCGATCCGATCCAGTGTGGTTCAATTTGGTTCAGCCCGACTTTGTTTGACTCGATTTGTTCCTGTTTGGTTTTGTTCAATTTATTATGGTTTGATTCGGTCCGACTCGACTCAACCAGGTTCGACTTGGTTTAGTTCCTGGTTTAGTTTGATTTTGTTCGTTTAGTTTGATTTTGTTCGATTCAGTTTGATCCGGTTACATTCTTTTGGTTAAATTTCGATTTGTTTATTTTGATTTACTTATATCTATTTGTTTGTTTCTAAAGATTGATCAAAAGAAACTTGAGCACACAAGGCATTAAGTTTAAATCTCATCCCCACTATTGTACAATAAAAAAAAGTGCATAAGTTAGACAGGAATGGTAAAATAAACTGAAGCAATGAACCAAATCCACAAGGGCTTGGAGCCAGGCCATTTTAAGTTTTTAACAATACTTCACAATACACGCAAACCGTACACACAGACCAACAAGAAAAAATGATAAGGGTTTCTTGAGTTGTCACCTTATATATTAATGATTGAATAAGTAATAAAAATATATTTATGTACAAAAGATTGTGGCAGAATTGAACTATAAGACAACAATTTATTTTCTCTTAAGTCCAGTTTCCATCATATAACATCAATAAATGGAATAATAAGGATTCAATTGTCATAAAGAAATTTTGTCATTTTCACTAATCAATGAGATCGATTTGCAAAGGTACAAAGGAGTTTTCCATGAAAGCTGCGAAGTAAAAACTGCTTTCACCATTTCTTGTTATTGTTTTACGTACTCTCTGCCTAGAAAATTCCACAACAATGAATCTTGTGCGGACACTGTGACTAAACCTACACAACAGAAACAAGAGAGAAAATGAGGACAAACCCAGTTACTTCATAACATAGTATCATAGGAATGACCATAAGAGAACTCCCTGCATAGTTTTCACATAATACTATTAAGCATTAGGGATGCCTATCAAATCGAAAGATCAATGAACTCGGCTTGGCTTGAATATCAAGCGTGATATATAAATAATGCAAAGCAAAAGGTTCAAGCATAATAAAACACATCAACATAGCCAAAGCAGGATTTACAGCTATGTCTTAAATCTAGATGCCCCGTGATAACGAATCAAACATGCAAACCTTTATCCATATAGATGTGTAGTTTCTCAATTTAATGTAAAACTCTAAAGGCATACAAAGAATTAAATCTTTCTTGCATAGAAATTAAGCTAAAAGCTTAATCTATAATTTGGGTTATTTGATTACTTTTTTATTACCAAAACAGCTATGTTTTAGCTACAAATAATTAGTTTGATTTCTGATCAATCCAAGACTCAGAGACTGGAGTCCATGTGCAATTCTTTCTACTGATGGATGCACCTTAATATTATTGGAAAATAAAAAGGGATACAAGAAGTCATTACCAATGTCTAATACACAATTATCTTCAAAAATGTCAGCTATGAAACCTTCAATAGTTCATGGAATGCTTCTTGTGGTATGTCAACAGAACCAACACGTTTCATTCGCTTTTTACCTTCCTTTTGCTTCTCCAATAGCTTCCTCTTTCGAGTAACATCACCACCATAACACTTGGCAAGAACATTTTTCCTCATAGCGGAAATCCTACAATTAATAAATGTGAAGAATTTCAGCATGGCAGAAGAGATGAGTCAAGGCATGTGAGTTAATCACTTAATCTTCAGTCCTTTGATTTTGTTAGGGACCTTAAAATCCATCTACCAAAAGGCTATTGGAAATAAAATGACCAAAATAATTACGGCTCTGATCAAGACACATTAGCACGATACTTTAAACGGAAGCTTACGTCTCCCTTGCTATAACTTTTGACCCAATGGCAGCTTGTATAGATATCTCGAACATTTGCCTGATTAAAAATTAGATAACTTTAGGGATGGGTTTAAATTAACAAAGAGGTGTTAAACAAATAAAATTATTTCTTAAACTAAATGACCTGTCTATGACTTTCTTCAATTTCTCCACCAGTTCACGCCCAACACGATATGCTTTCGAGTTATGAACTATGGTTGCCATCGCATCAACTGGTTGCCCATTCAAGAGTATATCGAGTTTCACCAGATCAGATAGTTGATAACTGTAATTGCACGCATTGAATGCATTATAAGGTAGGAAGTATGCCACTCCAAATACAAATTTGCTTGCTTATACAATTTGATAACATACAACAGCCAATAAAATATATATCATAAATTACTGGATTTAACGGAAATGCATTGTTAATGTAAAAAAATTTACACTATTATCCAATAATGTATGGCAACATCACTTATTAATAATACAAGGTGTCATATTCATTAAATGATAAGGAATAAATCAATGGATAACAATGTAAAACTTTTTTATATTGACAATGTATACCCGTTAAATTCTAAATTATTTACCAAACAAAAATAGATGGAAATGGCTACAGTTTATCCACCAGGCATCACAACTTTTCCATACCAATCTACATTGACATGTACCAGATAATTGTTTCAAACCATACACAGCACAATATGTCAATGTGCTAAAGCTAATAGGAGTGGATACAAAACAATAATCATGCTCACAGTTATAGGGAGAGGGAAAAGGGATACAGGTACTTACTCTGAATCCTCATAATCAAATGATGCATAGCCTGATGTTATACTCTTCAATTCATTATAAAAGTCAACAACAATTTCCCTCAAAGGCAGGCGATACTTCATAAATACCCGTTGACTGCAGGAGAGAATCTTAAAGGATCATTGCCTTAACAAATAAGTTCATGGACTAACAGACAGACACGAAAAAGTATCATAGTTTGTGCTGATTTGAGCATGATATCCCCAGCAAATCACATCATTTTCATGATATGTATTCATGGATTGATATGTTAATGAAATGAAAACTGGCAAGATTGTACCTGTCAATGAATGAGTACTCCAATTGCTGACCCCTACGTTCAGAGACAAGGGTAATGACAGGTCCAACGTACCTTAAATCACCAATTAATTAAGATAGTGAATATCAGATCTAAAAGCAGCAAATAAATTATGCTCAGGGTTGTACAAGAGCTTACTCACTAGGAATAATGATAGTAGCTACTACTGTAGGTTCCCAACAGGCTGTTACTCGTTGCTTGGGATTAGAAGGTAATGTAGCAGGATTCTGAACTTCTAATTTGCTGAAAAGCATACCTTGGATATTAGTAAATCACAGTGGAACTTAGCCAAACACATATAACATTGTTATCTACCTTCCATCAGAATACTCAAATATATAAGGCACAGTAGGAACAGTTGAGATAACATGAGCTCCATACTCCTGTTTACACAAACATAATATTTGTCACCAACTCACCATGCAAGAAAGCAGGGGAAAAATTTTAGGTTCCTAAAAAAATTTATGAACTTTCCATACATATGGCATAAATACATATTTTGGCCCTTCCATGACAAATCACATTCTCAATACCTATGAAGCATACAGTTGAAAAGTTTTGAAGGTATGCTATTTTGCAAAATATATCTTCACCATCAACTTAAAGTTATCATTTGGCTTCCAGACATGGGTATATTACCTGTTCAAGCCTTTGATGAAAAACATCCATGTGTAGAAGGCCTAGAAAACCACACCTGATTGAATATAAAAGGAAACATAAAATGCCATTCCATATAAAGATAACTCTTTCTAATTTTAGCAGAACTGAATTCCTGTTCTATTCTTTTAGTAGTTGATACTCGATACCATACCTGAACCCCAGACCTAGAGCAGTGCTAGTTTCTTTAGTAATAGAGACACTGGCATCATTGCATGTTAGCCTCTCTACTGCATGGTTGAGTGCTTCAAAATCAGATCCATCTGCTGGATAAAGACCAGAGAATACCATATGTTTTGCTGGTTTGAAGCCTACAGTTTAAAATTATCAAATAATTTAAAAACAAGACATTTGGGCCATAGAAATGCACCTATAGATACTATGAACAATATATTCTTATACAGAGGGGGAAAGAAAGAACAATAAATAGGATGTCACAACAGTTCAACTATTTAGGGTCGGTTTTGCTTACAAAAATGTTTTCTATTATCATTTCTTGTTTTCACTTTTAATTACAAAAATTCCACTTTGTTTTCATTATGTTTTCAATTTTCAAATATTTGTATAAGAGACAATGAAAGTAATAAAAATAAAATTGTTTTGAAAACAGGAAATAGAATGAAAATAAGGTGACGTTTTGTAATTAAAATTGAAAACAGAAAATGAAAACAATTTTTTTTTTTTGCAAACAAAACAAGCCCTTGGGTACTTATTTTGAAAAGGCAAAAAAATAATTGTCAAACAATGAAATAAACTCATTCTTCTTTCTGTAAGACCATTACCTACAAGTGCTGCAAAAGTGAATCAGGTATACGTGATTCAACAGATTCCATGCAGTAAAGAGCAGTATAATGGCCTACATGCATGGGTCTCACAAGTCACAACCATCTTTAAATGAATAATAAATGACAAGTAATTTTACAGTTTCCAACAACAATGTTAACAAATGAATGTCTGAAGATTGGAGATAAAAGATGACAGCCATACCTGGAAGAGGCTCTACGGAGCTTCGTGTATGGTAAATTGTATCTCCAACGCGTGCCTCTTTGGTTGACCTCATGCCACTTACAACATAACCAACTTGCCCAGTAAGCAAGATTCCAGTAGGTGTAAGTTCAGGATGCATGATGCCTATATCCAAAGCTTCATATGACTGACCAGTAGCAGCAGAAGAAATTTTATCCCCCTTACGCAGGGCACCATCAATAACAGCAACATGGCATATTACTCCTTTGTATTCATCATAATACGAATCAAGTAAAAGCATGCGTAGTGGAGCTCCACTCCTCCCAGGAGGTGGAGGTATGCGCTGTATGACTGCCGGAAGGACTTGCTCAAGACCCTTCCCAGTTTTAGCAGATGTTAGCAGTGCATCACTTGGGTCAAGATCAAACATTGTTTTCAATTGGGCTTTAACACGGTCAGGATCAGCAGTTGGCTGGTCAATCTTGTTTATGACAGGTACAATTGTTAGGTTAGACTCAAAGGCAAGGTAAAAGTTAGCAACAGTTTGTGCTTGGACTCCTTGAGCAGCATCAACAACCAAAAGCACACCCTGACAAGCTGCAAGTGACCTTGACACTTCATAACTAAAATCCACATGCCCAGGAGTGTCAATGAGATTCAGCAAATAATTAGGTGACTCCTTTACATCACTACAATCAGCACCATTTACGTTATACTTATAGAACATTGTTGCTGTCTGGGCTTTAACCGTGATTCCCCTTTCTCTCTCCACCTAAGACATTTCAAACTTTACCAACTAAGTAACATATAGCATAAAAGTCAAGAAACTTACATATTAACATTCACTAAAATATCAAAATTTTCATTTTTTTTTTCAACCAAACCATTGTCCCATTCCACCTCATAGTTAACACAACACATTCTTCAAAAAAGCAATAACTTTGAACAATGCCCATTTCATATAACATTGCAAAAAAGCATACCCAGATGAAAAAATTGAAAATTTTTTAACATGACAGAGTACCTGCAATTTATCAAGATACTGAGGCTGTCCATGGCCTTTTTTAATGGTTCCCGTGAGTTCGAGAAGGCGATCAGCAAGGGTGGACTTGCCATGATCCACATGTGCAATGATTGAGAAGTTTCTGACGAGCTCTGGAGGGTACTGAGTCAAATCTATGGTGCTTTTCTCTTTGGTGCTGTTTTGGCGTGACTGTGAACAGAACAGTGCAGGGGTTACGGACAAGCTTTGATGGGTAATTCTGCTGAATAATGGGGTGAAATTGCGCAACAACGATACACAACTTGATTGCCTCAGGCTCTTGGAGGCTTTGCTCAGATAACCCATTTCAGGGTTTTGGGTTTCGGTCACTGAAACTGCGCTGTGTTAAACATGGATGAAAACCAGAGCAGAAATGTGTCTGATGACTGATGAGCTTCACTACGACGTCGTTTTAACTATCCAACTTTTTTTTGGGTCAACTTTTAACTATCCAACTAAGAGCTGGCAAAATGTAGCAGCCCATAAAAGTCTGGTTAGACTTGTTAATTCAAATAACTCTTGTTATATTTCGACCAAAAAAAAAATAACTCTTGTTATATAAAAAATAAAATAAAAAACAACTCTGGTTAGACTTTTTAGCCGAATTTAATAAAGTTCACTACATGTAAAAATTCAAAAAAAAAAAAAAAAATCGTCAACTCTATAAAAAATTTTAATTTTTTCATCAAAAAAAAAGTTTTTATTAATGAAGGTATAAGAATGCTCAAACTCTTATAAAAAAAATTCCTAACAAGAATTAATTATAACAAATAAACTTGTTTCATGTATTATAAAGGATAAATTCATAACCTGAGAAAACACAACCACCCCCTATTCTTTAAGAAACCAAGATCAAGAATGACATTTAATTAAATCTAATATACAAATCAAGTCAAAGTTCTCATTAATATTATTTAATTTTGCTAAATCTATAATAACCAAATAATTGAGAACTATAATAGCATCCAATTTTTTAATCTTCTTCCCTCAAACTAAACCTATGATGGATACAATTTAAGGGAAGCAAATGACTGTTGAGTCTCAAAATTAATTTAAGAATTCAAATTAGATTCAAGACTCATTATCCTTGGTTTTAATGATTAACAAATTGGACTAGATGAAAAGAAAATAGGTGCTACTAAGAAAGATATTGTTTTGTTGATTGTATTTTAGGTTGGAATATTCGTCTGAAGTATCAGAATCAGAAGGAGAAGAATCGGTGAAGTATCAGAATCAGAAGGAGAAGAATCAGTGAAGTATCAGAAGAAGAAGAAGAAGAAGAAGAACAAATCAGAAGAAGAACGAAGGAGAATCAGAAAATGAAGCAACTAGAAGCAAAGGAAGCTATGGAAAAGAATAGAAAAGATTCAACTATCTGAAGACATGAAAGACTCAGACCGTCTCAAGACTTATCATCATCTGAAGAATATCCTCACTCTGAAGAATGACTATCATCTGAAGACATAAAGACAAACTGAAGACTTATCTATCATCTGAATAAACTATTCATCGTCTCAAGAATAACTATCATCTGAAGAATGGAAGCTGATCAGAAGCATTCTGTATGTCTGAAGGACTGAAGGCGTCAGAACCAAGAAACGTTCTCATGAAGATATTGTCAAAGCATGAAGAACACTGTATCCAATGGACTACTTCATTCTGGCACAAAAGCTAGGCATACTTTTCTGCCTCGATCAAAAAGACTTGCACAAATAAAGAAATCCTGCAACGACTGCTGCATCTGCACTCAAAATGGTATTGTATACGCAGACATACTGCACCTGCTACTGTCCAAAAGCAAATCAGAAGTCTGGACAAGAAAATATCGAGAAAGATGTTTGAACTAATTCAACATCTATCCAAATATCGAAAGAACTAGAAGAGACAAAGATGAATAAACCTAGGATCGTCTGAAGAGAAGAAGAAGCATTTCGCTCTAATCATCTGAAGAGAAAAAGAAGCATTTCATCAGAAGAAGAAATCTATATTAAAAGCATTCTTAAAAGAAGCTCGAAGCTATCATCTGAAGGAAGTTATAAATGGCTTAACCATCTGAAGAAATGAAGCTCTCTGAATGCATGAAGCAGATTTCAACATAGAAGAAGTCACAAAAGAAGCTGAGACCATATGATTCAATGGCTATAATATCATATGTCGTTATTCAAATAAGAAATAGCAACAACAGCTATTGTCCTTAGGACAAGACACCTCACTCAAAGAGGAAAAAGGAAACTGTGTCAGGAGCAAATGAAAAGGAGTATATACAAATAAGCAAAAGGACAAATCCAACGGATATCTCCTCATACATACTCTAAAAGAAAAAAAATAGAGGAAAGCAGAAGAAAGCTGAAGAAAGTAGAAGAAAATCAAGAGAGAGAAGAAGCATAAAAATATCAAAAAAATCTCTCAAAGGAGCTAACCAACAGAAGTGTCAGAACAAGATCGTCTGAACACTTATATTGCTTAAGAAGAAGCAACCATTTGAGAAACTATTACACAACGGCTATATGAGCCACATCATCAACATCTCAACGGTATTATCAACCATCTTCAACGGCCATATTTCATCAGAACATATAAATAGCCTCAAGATTGAATTTGAAGATGTTGGCATTTCCTACTAACCAGAGATAGTTACCATGTCGGCCAATTCTCTTAATATCAGATTTGTTGAGTCTCAAAAATATCATAAGGAAGATTATGATGATTTAAGACAGCTCAATCCCTAAGTTTTAATGTTTAACAAATTTGGTTAAAAGAATTATCATGGATACATATATTTTTAATGTTTTATCTATGATTTCAGCAAGCCACCTTAATCTTAATAAATACTGTCTGAAGGTTCAACCTGTCTGAAGTGTTGAAGCCGTCTGAAGGTTCAACCTGTCTGAAGTGTTGAAGTCGTCTGAAGGTTCAACCCGTCTGAAGTGTTGAAGCCGTCTGAAGTCGTATTTTATGACGTGGCACATCTTGCTGAAGTTGTGAGAAGACTTGTCTGAAGTTCTGAAGAGTCAAATCTCTCTCTGCTGCACGCAACTTTTCAAGGCTTTATTTTGGCAAAGACACAGAGACCTTTCCTGGGTTGTTTGAATTTCATACACCATTTGGGAAATCTCTACAGCACAGTTTTTGCAGCAACAGCTGTGGCAGCTTTTGTCAGCAGCAACCTTGGACGTTGTCAGAAAAGTTTCAGAACGCACAGAATGCTCAAGAGCATGTCTCACAATGGATTAAAAAGCATTAAATGCTATCTCTAAACGGTGATTTCTTCAACGGACTGAAGATTGTGTATAAATACCTTTCATCTGAAGGTCTTTCAGAATAGAACAACAATGAACAAAGAAGAACAAGAGATTACGTTTCAAGAGAAACAAAATGCTGCTAGTTTTACTTTGTAAAACATACTCTGATAAAAATTCTTTGTACATCATTTCATATATTCTGAGTATACCTCAGTTATTTGTACATTGTAATAGTTTAAGCCTCAAACTGGTTTAGTTTTAGAGCTTAAACAATCTTTTCTTTGTAAAACTGTTTTCGAGCCTGGAGAGGCTTGTTGTCTAAAGAATACTTGTTTGTAAGAGACTGGAGAGGCTTGACTGAAAAAGAATACTTGTTTGTAAGAGCCTGGAGAGGCTTGACTGAAAAAGAATACTTGTTTGTAGAGCCTGGAGAGGCTTGACTGAAAAAGAATACTTGGTTGTAGAGGCTGGAAAGGCTTGACTGAAAAAGAATACTTGGTTGTAGAGCCTGAAGGGGCTTGACTGTAAAAGAATACTTGTAATCTGGTTGAGATTAAGAGAAAATCCAAGTGCTAGTTGGCATTGGGACTGGACGTAGCTCACAGTGGTAGTGAGTGAACCAGGATAAATTCTGTGGCTAAGTTTTCTTACCCTTATCTCTTGTCAATTCGTTTATTCTAATCAAAGGGTGTTGAAAAACTGTTCTGATAATTTATAAAAGCAAGAAACTTTTTAAAAACATTTTTTTCAGAACCTGTCTTAAGAAACTTCAGACAGCCCCTTTAACTTGTCTGAAATTTCATTATAAAAGCTGTTTGCGAAAAGCTTTCATAAGTTATTTAAGAAACACTATTCAACCCCCCTTCTAGTGTTTCCCTGTGTTTCTACAAGATCTACATATTGGAGGCCATAAATTCAAAGTTATACCTTCGCTATTCCATTCAAAAAGGGTGAGAATGTAACCCAAGGAAGCCAATGGTTAAATCGAAGAGAGAACCGGCTGAAGCTTAATTTAACATCTTACTTAGCCAATTCTCAGAGGATGTTATTCCTCATGTTAGAAGACGAGATTGTACCAAATTCATATACTTGTATCTCTGTCTTACCCTGTACTTAGATTTATTCATTGTATCCTGAGTAGTACTCAGTTAACCTCTAGTACAGGAAGAGATTAAGTTTATGTTTCGTGGAAACTTAAACTTAGTTTAATTTGTAAACACCTTATGTGTCTGAGAGCCTGAAGAGGCTTGGTGGAAGAAAGAATACTTGTTGAGCCTGGAGAGGCTTGTCTGTAAAAGAATACTGCACTGAGTTGCCTGGAGAGGCAGTTGAAAATAAAAGAATACTTGTGATTGAGCCTGGAGAGGCTAGGATAAAAGAATACTGCAATGAGTTGCCTGGAGAGGCAGTTGAAAATAAAAAGAATACTTGTTGTTGCGCCTGGAGAGGCTGCTGGCAAAAGAATACTTGTATCTGTGGTTTCAGATAGTGGAAAATCCAGTGGTGGTTTGCCCTGGGACTGGATGTAGCTCACCGGGTTGGTGAGTGAACCAGGATAAATTCTGTGGCTAAGTTTTCTATCTCTTAAACTCTTTAATTTACAGATTTATATTTCTAATGGGGATTGAACAGTATTTTTCATAATAAACTTAACTCAACAATTTTCAATAAACTAAGTTTTCCAAGATAATAACTTATTCAGTTAATCTTATATCATTTGGAGTATTACAAAGAATATACTTTGAAGAACGTCTGAAATAACTCTTTGAAGTGAATCTGAAACAGTTTCAGTTCAGAAGTTAGAAGTACACTTCAGACGATGATCAATCATCTGAGGTTACTCAGAAACTTTTTTGAAAAGATTCTTTGTAATATCTTTCAGAAGGTATCTTGAGATGCATCTGAATATCTAAATCAATTTAATCAAAAGTCCAAACAAGTTTTTGATCTAGTCACCTTTTCTTAGTCTCTATGCTTGTCCTTCTTATATTCCGCAATTTAAGTATTAATTCTGATAATAATCTTTTTTTCACTAATTTGTTTTAATGAATTAATAACTTATGTTAAAAGATTTCCAAAAATGACAAAAAAATTCAAAACACTATGCCTGCAAATTAGTGTGTTTGGATTAAAGTTTGCAGACATAAGTTTAAACATAACTTATGCCTGCAAACTTAAGTTTACAAAAGCGGTAACGTTGGTCTAAACGTGGATTCAAGATGAAAAATGTACTCAAATGTAATTTCTAATGGAAATCTAAACATACTCAAAAAAGTATTTGATGTTTACAAATGTACATCTGGAATTGTAAACTGCAATTCAAACATACACTTAGATGTTAGGAATAGATGAGATGATGAATGTTTTTTTATCCTCCTTGCATATAACACATAAAGATTCTCAGTAATTTGATATGACATTTTGTTTCCATAGACTGTGTTGCAATTCTCTCTAATATCACCTGTCACGCTAGAACCAAATTGCTATGATTAAAAATTAATATAATAATATGTTATTTATATATACTAAGATAATAACTTCTCCAGTTTATTAGTCTTTAAGTATGTAAGAAATCTTCTTTAACTATATGTCATGTGTAAAAAATTTCTTATACTTTTAAACTCATTAACACTTATGGAATTCACCCTTGTATATGCACATAAAGGTATAAGTATAACACCCTAAAAACTAAGAAGTCAATATGCATAGTTCAATTAGTTTAATGAGTCATTTTTTATTTAGGGTGGAAGAGGAAAAAACGCTTCCAAAAAGAGAATTAATTGGCATTGGCTATAACTATAAAAAATTTAATGGTGTAGATTTTTTATTAAAAAATGGGAAGAAATACTATACATATTTACAACAAAGTCATATATTTGGAACATTTCCTTGCAATCACTATCCCTACCCACAGTATTACGTAACCTCGGAGATGATCATCACCTAACCAAAACCTTATGGTCAACAAACGCACGACCAAAGTCCACAAGCTATTGCTTTGGAAACTGAAAACATTGAGTAAAAGTCACATGTCAATGAGGGAAGTGACAAGGAGGAGCAAGAAAGGGTGCAAGTTATGAGCATCAGCACAAAGTAGTTGGCGTAGTAGTAAAAAAGTTTCTACAACATCTTTATTTGACTATTAAAGATTGTTCTTTGACTATAAAGCTTGCAAGCTCCATGGAAAATCCAAAGGTGGTGCTGGTTGTATAGACAATGCTGATGAAGATTCAGATAAAGAAGGTCATGGTGATGATTGTGAAGGTTCATATTAGTAATGCTCAAATTTAGAATCTCACGAATGGTGAGCCTTCATAAGGATGATGGCATGATAGTTGTGGCTTTTTGGCACTATATATGCAGAGATAGTTGAATGTGACATATCTGAAGTGCTTACAAGTTCTAGTAGTGACTATTAAGGTTTGGGTTATGGGAATGATGAAAAGTGGCTCACCGATGATGCAATTACTCCTGCTGGTAAGATGGTGGCTCTGTAGTTGCACCACTATTTCCGATAGTGGAATGGTCAAGGACATGTTTAACCCCCAAAAGTACTCGGTTACAAATAATGGAAATGGACTCGAATGGAAATTCTAAAACTTACATTTGGTAAAAATATGCTACTTATATATGGTAAGATTCTTCCTCTTTTACCATACCCGACTACAAATCCTCTTCCACGCTAGCCTTCGCTTAGTCATGGTGGCAAATACTTTCAAACTATGTGAGTTTCAAAGAGCACCACTTAATTAGTTAATTTATATATTGGATCTAATAGAATAAATGGGACCCACTTGAGTATTTTATTCACATTTTATAAAGTGGGATAGATTGTGGGTTCATTTAAGAAGTTTTTTAGAGTTGTTAGATTGGAGGAAAAAGTTAGTTGAGTTGCTTAAAATTAAAAGGATGATATGACATTATGGAAAAGTTGAAGAATCATAATCGTTTTAATATAGTAACTCATGTTAGTTGCTCCATTGAAGATAACCTAAGACCTATGGTTGGAGGAAGTTCCTTGCATTTTTCCAAAAAAGAAATATTACACATATATAGAGTGTTAAATAAGGATTGTACCCACCAATATTTGTTAGTCCAAGTGGCAAGGAACTTGGTTACTATAATAAAGTCCCATACATGCCTTGTGATTGGAACAAAAATAGGTACTGGGAAAGTTTTGTCCCCATAAGTGAATTCACTCGACTTGACTTGGATTTTTTGGGGTCCAATGTGATTTTTTGTGTTAATCACATGTATCCCCTATTATCAAAGGCAATCATGTTAGAGTCTTAGTTACAGTTAAAGCTAATCGCCCCTCCCAGGCCTCCCTAAGAGTGTGTTTAGTGGGGACCGAACCTGGGAGCTCTTCCCAGAATCTAAACCTGCGTTGTCAACTGAGCTACAACTTTTTGGTAGTCCAATGTGATTTTTGGATACCAAGGATTTTAGACAAATTAAAAAATATTGTATTCACTCAATTCACATTTTGGTATTTTATCCCTTCATTAATGATGAAATTCATAATCATATACATAATTATTATCTCAATCTTGTTTATAAAAAATAAAAAACATATTTTTAAGTAAATGGTAAGGTTAACTTGTCACTAAAACCTAGATGTTATGATTAGAGCTATCAAATCAAGCTAACCTAGATCACCCAGGTTAACTTACCGCTACTTGGGGTCAAAATGAGTTAACTCGATCTAACCCACTTTTGTGATGAGGCAAAAAGAATAACCCAACCCACCATAGGTTAGTGGGTTAAATAGGAGTTACATAAATTAAAAGCATAAAAAAATATAGAATGAATATAAAAAGATTCCCAAAAAATACAATTACACCCTTTTTAAGGATTAAATGGATCCTTTTGACTTTCTTTTAAAAAATATTTACAAACATCATCGTAATAATCTTATGGGTGAATCACATGTTCTTCTCTGTTCTGCTAACCCCTCTACTACATAGAAATACAATAATAGATAAAATAAGGGACACACTATGAATTTTGCTAATGAAGCGGGAAGCAAAAAGAATGGGGGTCACAAATAGATATGAGGAATGCAGTGGGTTTTGTTGACCAATGAATGACAATGAGGGTAAATGTGTCGTGTGTCGACACAATACCATTGTTGGGGGCAAAAAGCTAAGAATGAGAGTGAGAGAGGGAGACGTGGATCTTATAGCCAAAACAGTGGCAAGTAACTGAATAATAGCAAGCAAATAGAAGGTAGGAAACGAAGAGATGACCAACAATGGTGGGAGATTGGGGGTAGAGGGTGAGGTGCGAGAAAAAAAAAAGATGCGAGTGAGAGACTGTGAGTCAAAAAGGAATAAAATGCCTCGAGTTTTAAGTTTTTTTAGTTTTTGTCAATTAATTTAAAAAATAAAAAATAGATTCAACCTGGTTTGAATTCGTTTAACACATCGTAAGTGGGATGAGTCAAAATAATATGCATATGATATGGTGTTGTTAACCTATCTCACTAAAGAGTTGTAGGTTGAGTTGGATTGACTCATAGGTTACAACCCATATTTACAACTTTAGTTAATATATAAATTGGGTTGGTATTGTTTTTGTTTAGGATCACGGGGGTAATTCAAATCTAATGAAAAGGACAATTGTAGGCGGTAAAATTTTTCTCCCGGGTATTTAACATAGTTATATACACATGACTCGAACTAAACACAACTTATTAATTTATATCAACCCCTATTAGCTAATCCATGCACTTGGTGATAAGTGGGATCAATATAAACCTCCATCACACTCAAAGAACATGAATTTTTGGCATTTTGATTTTTGCTTCTAATCTAACTTTCTTATGAAAACTTAATTTGTAACCAAACGTTTAATAAAATACCACCATGATACCTAATGTGTTATAGTAATCATGCAAAATTGTTAATAATTACTAAATACTAATTTAAAAATATAAATGTTTGCGAGTTCTATTAAATATAACCAATAACTAAAGGGAAAAGTAATAACGCTTTATGTTTTATTAATACATTCAAATATTAACTACACAAATTCTTTAGACACAAAAGGCAAAGAGTGAAGTTCCAGCCGTCAAGTTCAAGGGAAACCCCAGATTAACATTATATCCATTACCGATGTATATGCACCCATTACTAACTGACATGCCTCCATAGACACTAGCTCCAATTTCATATGACCATAAAATTTTTCCATTGTTTCCATTGATTGCATATATGGATCCCATTCTATCTGTGGATCCAGCAAAGACAACATCATTTGCCACACTAACAGGGCCACTAGCAGTGGTATTACTGGGGTTAGCTATGGACCACAGAATTTTTCTATTGCTGGAATTCATTGCCACCCACCCACCACCGGTTGTAATCGTATTTGATGGTGTAAGAGTGAAATTTTTGGCCCCGGAATTTGCAATGTTGGTGTAAACCCTCCTTTCATCAGTTGCTGCACCCCATGTTCCACCTCCAGCGAGCCCACCAGGCCCGACTTCCTACAAAAGTATGAATAAATTTCGATTTCATAGTGAGCTATATGCATACAAAATCATGTTTAATCAATGATCTATCACATGTAATTATAGAAAATAAGGTGGTTTGGGAAGACAAATTATTGTACACATTTCAAGTAGTTAATAGATCTAGGTCATCTAAAGTATATATAAACTTATTAAATGAAATTAATTTTATTATGAAGTTAATCATGTTATAAACTTATTTTATGTTTCACATATTATACTTTGATTTGCGGTGTTATTATATATCAAGACTAGCTAATTCATATGAAAAGGGAAATAAAAAAAAATTATACTACTATATAAATAATCTATTACCGTAAACCAAACGAGGTTGCCATTGTTGCGATCTAATGCCCATGCAAAGCCACTTTTCTGGACAGCAACAACAATATCTTTCTTTGTTCCATTTACATATGAAGTCAACATCATTGGAGCTTCCCCAAAATCAGCATCTGGGGTAGGACCTTGAGGAGGACAATTAGAGGTTGAAGCATTGTTGCATGCAAAGAACCATACATCATACCCTCCTAACTGACGGTACCATGTGATATTCCCAGAGCCTAAATCAAGGGCCAAGATTGAATTAGAGTGGTTGTCTGGTTCAATACACTCATCTGGTTGAGTTGGTGTAGTTTGATTTTCTTGTCTTTCTTGACATTGAAGTATGTGTGATGGGGCAGAATATAGGTTCCCGGTGGCAATATACACATGGTTTCTATATATATCAATAGAGGGGCTGCTCCCCCAAATGCCTGCTCCTGCATATCCTCCTCTCTCACCATTGTTATCTGGCAACATATAAGTCTTCCATAAGATGGCACCGGTACGAGCATCGATTTTTACAAGGCTTCCACGAAATATGCAGCATTGCGCAATGGTTGCACCTTCTTCTAGTGAAGATGTTCCAACATAGTAACCTCTATATATAGATAGTTCATCATAAATGCATTAAGGGAAAAAGGGTAAAAAAAAAGTGATTCAAAATTTAATAATAGTACTTAAGAGTATATACAATTATACATCAATCCAACTGTGCAAGTTAGGTTGGGGAAGAACTTTGTATTCATAAGTCACTATAATATTAAGCAAGTAAGGTTATATGTTGAAATTTTAGTGTCATTTTTATCAAATACAAAAACATAAGAAAATTAGAAAGAGAAGATTGCTAAGGTTAAGCCTTAGACCAAATTTATAGTTTATATATATAAGTAGTGTGTCATAAGTTAAGTGAAGATAAATATGGTTGCACACGGGTTGGGCTGGGCTGGATTTGCACTACTTTTGGACCAAGCCTGATTAATCTTGTTCGGGTTGGATTGGGTCGATTTTGCCATTTTTCTTTTATGGACCTAACCCAACCCAAACCGATCAAGGTCAGGTTGGGTTGAGTTGGGTGATCAGGTCGTGATAATTAAAAAATTAGAAAAAAAGAAAAAAATTGAATTTATAGAAACTGGTTATTTTTTTTATCACCGTTTATACTTCATAAATTATATAAACTTGTATTTCTATATTTTGACACTTTGGCCATATAACTATTTCAAACTTTTTATAAAACAAAACTAAAAAAAAATGTGACATATACACTTTCAACACACTATTTAATTCAAATGTTTAGCATAATGCAGTAAAGAGATGTCCCGAATAAGATATTTCACAACCATAAAAGTCTCCATCTTACAAATTAACAAACTATTATTCTGTTATGGCACCAATTTTTAATTGAATTTTAATTTACTATTACTAAATTTAATTTAGATAAGATAATTATTATAAATATAATATTTTTTTATATGGGAGATCGGGTTGGGCTGGGTACGTACATCGGGTTGTACTTACCCAAACCCGCTACCCAACCCAAATAGACCAGATAACCCAACCCACCAAATAGTGGTTGGGTCGAGTGAACCCCATGTGCAGCCATAAAGATAAGTATTTATTTAACCATATATATGCCAGTCTACTTGTAAAAAGATTCTTAAAAATAACATAATAAAGTGATAAATAGTATAGTTTTTTAATAATTATTAATAAAAAGGGTTAAATATGTTTTTAGTCCCTAAAATATAGTCGAGATTTGATTTTAGTCCCTGCAATTTAAAATCGGTGGTTTGGGTCCTTCAAAAATTGAAAATACACCAATTCAGTCTTTATTGCATAGTTTTCTTACAAATTTTGCTACCAATTAGCTACAATTTTTTATCGATAAGGACTAAATTGGTGTATTTTCAATTTTTGAAGGACCAAAACCACTGGTTTTAAATTGCAGGGACTAAAACCAGATCTCGACTATATTTTAGGGACCAAAAACATATTTAACCCTAATAAAAATTGTAACTAAAAATAAAAAAATAAACACCACCTCAACTATTAAAAAATCCACACGTAATTAAAATTTAAAGTGCAGAATGTTATTCAAGATCCTAGTTAATAATCCCTTCAGTCTTATTTATAAGACACTTCAGACCAAATCATACATATTAAAAAAGTAATCAATGCATTGATTTTCAATAAATTACTCGATCTATAACATTTTAAGTTTACCCCCATTTAAAATTAAACTTAATTATCATGGTAATTGTGTCAATTTAAAACCTTTTAATAATTAACAAGGGTAAATATGATAAAATAAATATTAAATATTTCTAAATTTGTATACTTTATCTTATAAATGACACCATAAAAAATTTTAAACATTGTCTTATAAATAGTATCAGAGAATAATAATAACTATTGTTATCTTCCCATCACTTTTGTAATAGAATATTGATACTTTCTCATCTTACAGAAGTTGTGTGAGAGATATGTATGAAAATGAAAAATAAAAAATATAAAAAGAAAAAAGATAAAAAAAAATGTGGTTCCAATTTAAATCATGTTCAATTGATGAAAGAAAAAAATCTCTCTTTTTTTTCAATGTATTTCTTTCAAAGCAAGTCGATATATATAGATTAAATAAACTGAAATAGAAAATATCTCTTTTTAATGCTTTATTTTTTCAAAGTAAATCCATATGGAAAAATAATAAAGAAACTAAAAAGAAAAAAAAAAGATAAAAGTGATTTAAAAAAAAATGTGTGAGATTATTATATATTAGTATTATTATTTGGCCACTTTGACCAAAGCATGGATGGAATTTGGATTTTTTGCGGTTGACTAAAAAAGCAAATCTAAATCGTCTGATGGAGATTGGTTGGTTTAGAGGCCGAGATGGTGTAATCTGGTTTAAATCACATCTCAACCTCTAAGTTGTCTGATCTCCATCGGACGATCTAGATTTATTGACTGCAGTGATTGTAAGAAAAATCGATTTGCGGGAATCTATGTTCGTAATTTAGCAAGAGTTATGACTTATAACACCAAAATAAAAAAATAATATTTGTTGTTGTTGGACAAACTTATGCCTAGATGTGCTCAAATATAAAAACAAATACACACTTGTTGCTTTTTAATAAGGATTTAATTTATATATTGTCAGTTTAAAGAAGTTTTACACAGACATTTAATGGTGAGCCACCACATCATTTAATAAATATGACATCTCATATGTTATTAAATTCAACAAATGATGTGTCAGCATATCATTGGATATCTATGTAAAACTTATTTACACTGACCGTACGTGTATATATATTAAACTCTTTTAATAATACTTAGTAAAAGAAAAATGAAAATGTTGTAGTGTTGTTTCAAAATTTAACGAATTAAATAGTCAATTTCCTTTAATATGATAATCAAAGGGCGGGGCTACAATCTACTCTCTCCGGTACTTTTTACAATGCATACTTAACCAAATTACACATACTAATAAAAGTGGTTAAAGTTAGTTAATTTTATTGGAGTTTTGAAAAATAGTTTCACTGTCTAGGTTTACCCTTATTTAATATTACTAATTAATTAACTCCACTCTCATTAGATAATTGGAAAGACATTAAAGTTAATAGGGGTAAAAAGGAAAAATGATAATAAATGCTATCTTGAAATTGTAATGTGCAAAGACCACAGAGACTTATAAGAGGTGCTTTATAATAAGGAGTGGAGGAAGTATCATTTATTATATTTGATTTTGTAATATCTGATTTCCATAAAAAATTAGAAAAGAAGGCCAAGAGATGGATGTGGTACTAACCCGTTGTAGTATGTTCCAGACATGGTGACTACTGCTGCAGGATGGTTATCCAATCTGGTCAACCACACAAGCTCACCATTTGTTCTATTGAGACCAATAACAATAGCAGGGCCATAGATCCCAATAATCACTAGATCCTCAGCCACAGTGGGAGTTGACCTTGACACTGTCCAATTCACATTCAGAATAAATCCAGTTGCATTTAGACCTGTCAATTTCTCCAAGTTCTGCTTCCATACAAGCGATCCATCACCTTTTCTAACTGCATAGATGTTGCCATTCCAGCTTGGAAAATAAAGGGTATCATCATATATGGCTGCTGTTGCAGTTATATCTTTGCCTGCATAGAATTTCCACTTCAAACGTAGGTTCGGTGCTGTTTTGGGGCTGATCTTACTTTCTTTGTAGGCGTATCTTCTGTTGAACAAATCTCCACCATGGTTTAACCAGTTTTGTCCAAGCCACTGGTAATTAAAAAAAAAACAATAGGAAATTAATTAGATCATTTTAATTATTTAATTTATAAGAGTGAACCTCAAATCAAAACTAGTATTATACAACCACTAGGGAATTATAATTAACAGAGATTGGAAATTGATATCGTACCTCTGAGCTTGCAGCAAAGATCACTGTTACTAAATGAATAGAAAACAACAGTAAACAGAGAACTATGCTGTATTTAGGCGGTGGCATGGAGTGGAACCTGTAGTTGATGTGGCAATTAGCAAGATGTGTATATGATTGGGAAACTTACTTCAAAAGGGTTCATGTGGCAAAGAAGAAGAATAGCTCAATTAGATACGCACGTCAGCACGTGGATAGTCATCAGATCTCAAAATATTTGACTTTGAGTTTTTTTTTTTTTTTTAACAATCGGAATGAAGTAACATTTCAAGTGTTTGGCAAGTCATTTTAGCTAATTGAAAGTTAAAAAGTTATTGAATGTGTTTGATAAAATTAGCTAAAAATGGTAAAATGACAAATAACATCATTAATTATTAAATAATGATAAGTGGGGGTAGTTGAAGGATAAATCTGTAATTAATTTTCAGCTACTACATGAAAATTGGAGCTTTTTTTAAAAAAGCTGCCTAAATTACCTTTTTAAGAAAAGCTAGTAGCTACCCAGAAAAGCTACCTTATACCAAACACGGATGGTTTCAACTACTAATTTCAGCTTTCAACTAGCTGAAATGACTTACCAAACACACTCGATATTTAATGGGAAATAAATTTGGGAGCACTTCCACAACCCTTTAGTCTTTGACTTTGAGTTTATAACACGTACATATTTAAATTAATGTAACATTATCTGCGCATCCATATTTGAATTTTTTATAATAATCTTATCTTCTTACAAAAAAAAAAAAATCTTATCTTGGTACCTGTTACACATAAATTCTAAAATTATAGTTCGAACAAAGGAAGTAAAAGAGAAAGAGTTTTATTAATAATTTGAACAAATTACAAGAAAGATAAATTAAACAAAAAAAGTTTCTTCCTTCGATCCTGACATCTTTCTCTGTTGGAATTGTCCTTATAGGGTTTCAGTTCCTCGAGCCAGTATTAACCTTCAAAGAGTGGGCGTTGGAGTGTTATGATCTTTGAGGTGGGATTAGCTCGAAGCCTAGGGATGTCAGCGGGGGCGGGTAGTGCCTACCCGTATACATACCCGCTAAAATTAACGGGTATCCGCGGGTATTCACGAGTATCCATTAATGTTTAAGAATTTAAAATTTATAAAAAAAAGAGAGGAGATGTTATATAATATATTATAATATCATACTATATATATAAACAATCATTATATAATACCATTCCATGTTAATATATTAAGAATGTCATAAAAAATAATAGAAAATAAATTATATCTCATCATAAAATAATAAAAAATCCTAATATTCAAATATGTTTAATAGAAAAATATGTTTTAATGAGTATGCGGGTACCCTCGGGGCGGGTAGTATAATATTCGTCCCCACCCATTTAATAAATATGCGGGTACCCATTGCGGGTATATCCACGGGTATCCGCGTGTGCGGATTTTTTTGACATCCCTATCGAAGCCTTGGATCTTCCAAATATCCCTAGGAGCGTAACCTCCTCATCTTCCTCCTCCCTCTCTTCCCCTTCCTCTTTCAAGAGTCAGAAGAAGTGGCATTAGGCGTTGAGCACAACCACTGTCTTAGACTTGAGGCTGGAACCAAGGAAGTGGAAGTAATACAAGGCCACACGTAGAGCAAGGGCCTTGTGAGTTGCCTGCGCTGTTCGACCTGAGGTCATGATTAATGTTGAAGTGACCACTAATGTTGGACACCCTGTCGACCTGGAATCCAAAGACAATGGAAGAATCAGGTCGTATTGGGCAGCCAATATCAGGGATCTCTCCATAGTTAGAAGGAAAATGAAAAGCTAGAAATGAAGACTCATCCTTTTATAGGGCTGAAGGTCATGAAAGTATTAAAAATGCCTCACAAACAAGCCAATGTGGGGAGGTCTTAATCACTATGACCAAGGTGGATGGTGGTCAAAAGTATTTAAGTTGGACGGCAGGTGCTCTATGTTTCGAAAGTTAGAAAAAAACGACAAGAAGATCGAACCCCTTGGTGAAAGGAAAGGGTCAAAAGGGATCCAGATGAGGTCGAAGCAGGTCAGGATTCGAAGAGCTAGTCTCTTGTCATGGCTCGAAGAGGACCATTGCCCCCCACCAATTCGAAGGATCAAGGGTATTTTCCACGTCATCAGGGGCAATTATCAGAAGTGCACCATTGAGAGCTTAGCAAGAACGTGGGTTCATGGGGGTTACGTGAATACGTGCCTGGCAGTTATGCAGATCAGAGACAGTTATTTGGAGCACCTATAAATAAGGAAAACAAGGAAGAAACAAAGGTCGACAACCTGAACACTCATAACATCCTGAAAGCCATAACATCCATCTCAGAGATCACGAGCACCCAATTCGCGAAGAGGAAGTAGGGATCATGCAGACCAACCTTCCAATTTTATTTTTATGCATTTCTTTTAAGTGTTCTTAAGTTACATTAGTTCTTTCATTTACAACTTCTGTATTGTGATTAATTTCAATATAAGTTCAGGTCCATCTTTGGGGCCTTTTGTCACTCATTTTGGTATTTCTTCATGCCCTGATCTTAGAAGTTCACACTTAGAGAACCCACATTATTGAGGATACGTATCTCGTCTTAGATTGCTCTGAGATACATTTGTTTGGACAAAATATTAGGACAAACAATACCATTTTGATTCTTTTATAGCAATGAGTCAGTTTTATTTCTTTACCAAAAAACAAGAAAGATGTACCAAAAAAAAATCAGTTAGTTTGATCTATTTTTAATTTATAGTCTAAAGGGACATGCAATATATTATGAAAGAGCCACGCAACTAAAAATATATAAAATAATCATCATGAAAGTACTAGAATATTTATATACAGATATAATCATCAATGGAATTCAAATTGATTTGCAATTTTCCAGTCTTTTCTTTACCTCTTGAGGACGTATAATTAAGACAATGTTCGGTCAATATTCCTTTCTCTTACGTATCCTTTTATGGAGGAGATTTCCTTGCAACAAACCGAGACATCACCGTTTGAAATTCTTTATATATATCTTGCTGATGAATTAATGCAACCTCTACCTTACAAAACTTGCAGACTAAAATAATTAATATGGCTCGGTAGATATCTTATTCATTTAAATTTTTGTACTCAAGAAACATGTCTATTATGTCAAAGAAGTCATATGAACCAACAAGTGATTGGTTAAAGTGTACATATTTGATTCACTTTAATTAAAATCTTAGGTTCGAGTCTTATATAAAAAAACCTAACCCACTGAAAAACAGGTATAGATCCATGTTGTGCTTATTGTCCCATAAGATTTTTAACTTCACTTAATAATATATTATGATATGTATAAATTGCTCATTCATTAGAGTGATTTCTAATAATATTAAATATAAAAAACATTTAATATTTTTAGTATATGAAAACTCAAAGAAAATAATTATCAATAATAAATAATAAATATTCATATTTATAATATATATATATATATAATAATATATTAGATTTTTAATGTTATAAAATTATGTGTGCATTGCCTCATAACTTCAATTTTTTAGGTTAGTCACTATTGGGAGAGTTAATATCATTATAATCTGGATGTTTCTCAACTCAAACAGAATTATCTCTAGTAAAATATATACAGTAAAATGTCAAAAGTCATTCAAAAATATATACCACTTTAATTAAGTTTCTGATACAAATATATCACACCAAAAAAATTTATCCCATGAGTAATTAGAGGTAACATTATTTATTTTTCTCAATCGAGAATGACCATCCTATTTATATATCTAGCACACATTTGGAACAAAATGATTTTTAGATACAATTAGGCCCATGATTGTATGACTTGTAAGAGAGTAGGGGTAGAAGTAGGTCAGGCCAGACCAGACTTTGTAAGGCCCAAGTCTGGCATACCTGATAATTTTGTGGCCTAAGCTTGGCCTATTACCTGTCATAGGCCAATTTTGTAGGCCTGGCCTATTAGCCTATTAGCCTATTTAAAAGTCTATTTCATGTCCAAGCCTTTAAATAGGCTAATAGGCATATCGTTTAGCAAGCCAATACAGGCTTGTAGGCTAATAGGCCTACTAAATAACCAAGTAACTGGGCCACTTAAATAGGCCTTTAAACAGGCCAATGTGCTTATTCTTAAATAGGTTGTGGGCTAATAGGCTTATACTTTAAATAGGCCATTGTATAAACCTAAATAAATTTCTTTTCAACAAGACAACAACATTGTTTTAAAAGCTGTATAATCAATTAATCATTGATGCTGGCCTATTTAACATAAAAAACAATTGTGCATAAGTCATAAAACCTGCTGAAATCATTTTGGAACCACCACAGCAGTAATATATTGCCCAAAGGTCAGATTCAAGAAACAAATGTTGAGTCTCAAAAATATCATTAGGCATTTAATAATGATTGAGTCTCACTTTCCTAAGTTTTAATGAATAACAAATTCTGTTAAAATATCAATTGCAAGAATTACCTATGTTGTTTAACGTGTTTCTCGTATTTCAGCAAGTTGACCATCTAAAGTGATCTACTGTCTGAAGAATTAGAATCATCTGAAGCATGGTATCATCTGAAGCCAAGTAAACCATTTGAAGACATATGACGTGGCAGAGTATCTGAAGTAAAAAACCATCTGAAGAGTGAAGCCCTCTGAAGATCTCTGATAAAGACTCAAGTCAGTTCAACGCCTTCTGAAACAAGTCTTTGGTCTAACCTTATTAAGGCAAGCTGCTCAGAGACTTTCCTGCACATTTAAAATACATGCACCAGAAAGGAAACTTTTGCAACGCAGTCTTTGCAGTGCTCAGAACAGAGACAATATTGCACATATACCTTGTACTGTGTCAGAATCTATCAGAGGCTGTTTCACAGCGGGATTAATAGTATTGAATGTTATCTCTCAACGGTGATTTCAACGGACTTCATCTCAAGCATCTATAAATAGCTTCGTGCAGAACCATGCAAAACAGAGAGAACAATCTGAAAAAGAAAAAAGCCCATACGCTGCAAGTTTTACGCTGTAAAACACTCTGATAAAATTCTTTCTTGTACAAAAACTTTCATATCTTGAGTCTTACTCAGTTTCTTTGTACAACTTTCAATTTAAGCTCTGAACTGTTTGTAGTTCTTTAGGTTAAACAAATCTTTCATTCTTAAACACTTGGGTGTTGAGCCTGGAGAGGCTTGTTTGTTAAACAATACTTGGTTGTTGAGCCTGAAGAGGCTTGTCGGGAAAGAATACTTGTTATCGTAGAGCCTGAAGAGGCTTGACAGAAAAGAATACTTGTAATCTTCTGAAGATTAGTGGAAATCCAGGTGTTGTGTTTTGCTCTGGGACTGGACGTAACTCACTGTGGTTGTGAGTGAACCAGGATAAATCCTTTGGCTAAGTTTTCTCTTCTCTGAACTATTTAAATTCAGTTTATAAGCTAACAAGAGGGGAATCGAATTAGCTCATATAAAAGCTTTAACGTAAACTAAGTTTTCTAGAAAACAAGTTTTATCAGTCTGAAGGTGCTTCAGACTCAACGTTAATCTTCAGATTATAGTACATCATCTGAAAGCTTTTATAAAAACTCTTTGTATTCGAAAAGGTTTCCAAAAACGTTAAAGTTTTATTGAAACACTATCCAACCCCCTTCTAGTGTTTCCCTGTTTGTTTCTACAAAAAAGTTCACAAATTTACAATAAAACACACCAAAGAATGGCCAATGTAACAACTAACAACAATTCAATGCTACCATGTTGGCCACAAAATTAACAACCAGTCTTAGTCTCAAATTAACCAACATTAGTACATAACCAAGATAACAAACATAGCATAATAACAACATGTCTTAGTCTCAAATTAACCAACATAACTAAGATAAAAACATAACAAAATAACTACAAATCTTAGTTTTTAAAAATAACTAGCATAACAACAGCCAAAGACACTTCAAATCTTCAAGTGGACCATACTAGTTTGTTCATCCACCTTAAAAAAAACTATATTAGTGGACTGAATTACGATTCATAAATATAAGAAAATATTTTTAAATAACAAGTATTAACCTTTGTCTTTGTTTGCATATTGTATTTATGATGAAGCCAATCCTCACCACTTATCGGTGCTTCAATTGATTCATCATTTAACGTGGAGCGAAAGTCATCAATAACTCTGCCTCCAGCACTAAATGTAGACACTGATGCCACGATGGATATTGGAATGGCAAGTATATCAGCAACCATCTTAGACAAGATCTTAGGGACCGTTCGGGGTGGTTCCGAGTTTTCAGTTTTTGGTTTTTAAAAATTTTCAATCAAATTTTTATAACTCAAAATCAAAAACTGAAAACTTGTTTTTGTGGTTTTCAAAACAAACATTTAAAAAAAAATGATTTTTCAAAATTTGGTAATGTTGAATAAATTCATGTATGCATTGTGTAATGTTGTCTATTCTAATGTATATATTATGGATTATGGATGGATATAACCAAAACCGTTTACTCAACTTGTCGGCAAGGTCACGGCTGACCTGAAGAGAAGAAATCTTTAATGGAATGAGTTTTAGTTTTGGCCTATATATTCTTAGGGCTCGTTTGGTGGATAAGATAAGAGACAGAATATGATAACTTTATCATATGTTATCACTTATCATGTGTTTGTTGTACCAATAGAATAGAATAATTTTATTATGTGGCTTATCCTATCCTTTCCTCCTAGTGTAATTTTTATCCTAAGGAGGAGTTGGGTTAGAGAGTGATAGGATAAGATAAAAAAAAATTTCTTCCTCATTTGTCCTCTCTTTCCTCTCTCTCCCCCCCCTCTCTTTCCCCCCCTCTCTCTCTCATCATGTTCCCCTCTCTCTCCAATCATTTTCTCTCTTCCCACTCTCTCCTTTTTTATGATAATTTTGATATTATTTTTAATAATTTTATTTTTTTTATTAAATTTAAATATTCATAAATAAATATTTTTTAATTCATGTATGCTTATTGAAAAGTTAACAATTAAATTTTAATTTAATTTAATTTTATAATAAGGGTAATTTTGTCATATTAATATTTTTTATATTTTATCCTACCATCATCTGTTCATTTCAAACATATGATAAGATAAAATAATGTTATCCGTCTCTTATCCTAGTGTGAACATAGAATATGATAAAAGCTTATCATGCTCTTATCTTATACTGTTTCTATCCAACTCGTCTATCATATCCTATCATATCCTATCTTGTCCACCAAACGGGCAGTTAATGTATTTATGTTTAGATGAAGAATTTTAAAATAATTAAAATTGTGACAAAGAATGTTGAGTGAATTATATATAAGTATGAGAGGAATTGTAAATGATCATTTTAAAAAGTTAGGCTTAATAGATAAATATTGAAATTTTTTCTCAATCATTTGAAATTTTTTTATTTATTATTTAAAATTTTTTCTATTATTATTTCAAGATATGAAATCTAGTCATGATCAATTTACTCAATTCAAACACAATGTCAGAGAACAAGTGAAAAATGTGAACTTTTTGACTAAATTTCGAGCACAATAGCCTTCAGTTGTACTTGTACGAAAAAAAAAAAAGAATTATGACAGAACTATTCACACATAATTTCATTATTCTCTGGAACTACTAATAAAGTTTTAAAATATATAAAAATATTATGTAAAATTTTCACATCATAGTAGCTCAACATAACTAAATGCATTAAAATAATATTTCTAAATAAATAATTATACTGAACTGAATACGTATTCACCATAAAAAAGAATTGTCTTCAGAGGAATCACACTACTGCAAAATTTATTTTTAGTGGCAAATATTTAGCGGCCATAGGCCAATAGCCAGTAATTCATCCTCTACACCTATTTTTTTTGCGACTAAAAAAATTAGTCATTAATATGTTACTTTATGCTGGCAATTGTGCGAATTGCCCCTAAAAGTCCCACCAAATATTATGTCAATTAGTCACCTTTTATATATATTTTTTTTTACCTCGATTTGACATTTCAGGTTCACCCTCTCCCAAAAAATGTCACCCACACTTCTTGTTCTTCTCGTCTCCAATTCTCTGTATCTGAACTAAAACCCTAACCCCCAATTCTCTCTCTCTCAATGCTATGGCTCATTTCAAATTTAATCTAGTGCACAAAACACATTATTCTTCAACCTTGCAAACTTAATCCATGGCACACGATCACCAAAGCTCGTCGCTGATCACCATAGAGCTTGACGGCAACAAATCTCACTGTCTTTCTCTTTTTCTCGTTTTCTTTCTCATTTCGATTTGCTTGCGTATATTGTTTTTTGTTTCATTTGTTTGTTTCTAGGTATCATGTTTGTTCTTTCCTTCTACCTTCCACTTTTCCATTTGATCTGTAATTGTAAGTTCTTCTCTCTCTTTTCATTTTTTTTTCATATGCGATTCTTTGATCAAACATATCTGCAATATTTTTTTTTAATTTATTGTTGATGGTAATTTCTTTTTTTTTTTTTAATTTTCTGAATTTAAGTTGTCCTTGTTATTAGTTTTTCTTCCTATGATTTTCCCTTGTTTCAGTTTTCCCTTTCTTTTTGTCATTTGTTTAGAGCATTAGAGTGCAAAGTGTTTTTTTTGCTGTAATATGAGTTACTAGAAGGCCGTGTTGATGAGCTTGTTGCATTTATATCTTCATTTAAATCAGTACTTGATGAATAGAAATAATTTTCATCAATAAACCTTTCACAATGATATATAGTTGGAGGAGAAAACTTCAAAGGCAATCTAACAGAAAAAAGAGATGGGTGGCTGGGGAATGTGGATGGTGGCAAGATTTAACTCACTGGTAATCTCTAATTATTTGTGCAACTAACTTCTCACTTTATTATTCTAATTCTTATTAAATTTGAGTTTTTTGAATGGTGAGATTTAACTCATGTATGCATGTGGTTTAACTTATCATGGAATTAGGACATTAAATGGATTTGAACTACAACAGAGACCATTAAATCAGTTTCTTCTTTTTTATTGTAAATTGTTATATATTTAGCTCCATGTAAGTTATTTGCAGGTACTTCAAAGGAAGACAAAGGAAGCAATTAATGGTTTGCTTAGGAAATTGTAAGTTAATAAATAAACTTCTGTGGTGTTAAGGTGGTTGAACTCATAGCTCCTCTGATTAACATAGAGCTTTATATTGCCCTGTTTTCAATTATCTATTGGTGTTAAAGACTTAGGAAATAAATTAGAAAGCTCAAAAGGAATTCAAGGAATTAAAAAACAGTCCCCTTTTCTTACTCTCTCTTTGCTTCCATGTAATCCAACTCATACCATATGCTACTGCTAGATGTGTTGCCAAAACGGTGCAATGTCATCCTTGAAGCTTTCGTGTTCTTGTCACTCAATTTCAAGTTCCTCCGCAACTCATCAAGAGTTAATGATCTTGCTTGCAGCATGCACACATAAGTTTCTTTTTCCTCTAGATGCTAAGTTTTCAGATATTCATTTCCCTATGGCAATGTCATACTTGAAGTTGTTTCGTCAATAATATAAAGTTCTGAACGGTAGCAATCTAACACTGATGTATTCTTTTTCATGGCAGGCGGAACGAAGAAGAAAGTGTTGAAGCTAGTTTTAGGTACACTTTTTTCTCAAACCTATTAGTTCCTTATTAGAGGCATATGCATTTATACCAAACTTGCCAATCTATTATTCTTGAAATCTTATATATAATAATAATCATATAAATAAGACAATCTTGAATTTCTTAGTACTTATGAATGCCCGAGTATGGGACAGCTGGTATCCAAGAGTGAATTCTGCTAAGGACATAACATGATGTAGTTTATGAATTTTTTCCAATCTATCATCAAGCATTTCTATTGGACTTCTATTGAAATTTTTTGTTCCTTTGTAGCTTGGTCGGTTGAATTTTGCATTTTGATTGAGTGTGCGTAATTAACAGGTTAGAGTTATTCTGTTAAGCTTGACATAAGTTACATCGGTATACACACATGACTTTATATACCATTTTTATTTATTATATATTAAAAACTTGTAATTCTAATAAATAACTAACTACTTGTTCTTTTGTTTATATGAATTTTCTTTCATTCTATAATTACAAAAATATTTTATATGTGATGCACTTAGACTTAAAAGTAGTAAAAACTTTGTAATATATAATAGGATAGGAAGCGCAGTAAAATAGGAAGCACCTAAATGACAATTAGGAGCTGATTTAATTGTTTCTATAATATAATGTGTTGTAGCAAATAATAATGCTCGCTTTTCTTTTTAATCGTAGCAAGTTATTGAGATATTGATTTGGGAATGCTATTTTAAAATATATTATAATAAAGTTAGCTAGGAATTCGCTACAAATTAACTACAGAGATTTTCAAAATGTAAATAAATTTTAATGGCCATTAAAATTGCCGCTAAAAATCCAATGCTTTTCCCGGCCATTCTATGGGTCTTTACCAGAACTCCATATAAATGCCGGTAAAATTTTTACCGACACCGGATACAACGACTAATAGCGGATTGCCGGTAAATATTATAATGGCCATTTATATAGCCGCTAAAAGACAAAATAATTGCCGCTAAAAGTGAATTTTGTTGTAGTGTCAATTAATAAAACTATGTAATGTATATTAGTATTATATAAAAGTCAAATATAAACCTGTGGCACCTATCTTATCCGACCTAATGCAGATATGAGGCTTTATTGAATTAAGAGGTTGAAAGTTATTTGGATTTCTAAAATAAGTGTACGAATCCTACATTTTTACGGGTTTCTTACGGATAGCTTGATTATTTTATGAGTTTTTGCGGGCTACTTGACCTTTTGGTGGGTAACATATTTTATCGGATTGGGCTAAAAAGTATGGGACTTATTTAGGCTTCTAAATAAGTGTCTGAACCCTACATTTTTATAAGTTTTTACGGGCCAAATCGGGCGGATTAGCTCATTTTACCGGCTCTACATGTAACTAATTAGCTTGTATATTTGTTTTATATGGTTAATCATCAAAAGCTTCAATGTATAAATAAAAAAATATTTATAAATGACTTCAATTTTAAGAAAACATTGCTCTTCAAGCTTAAGAATAAACATCAGAATATAACTAAGGTAAAAGTATGTTTAAATTAATTCATTATCACATAAGAATTCAATTAAAAACACACTTCAGAACATTAAATATTTTCCTAAATTAAATAATGTAATTCAAGCATTTGGTAGATATCTTTTATCTATTAAATTGAAAAATCATAATATCTAAACAGATGATACAAGGTTAATAAAAAACTACTTATATATAGTTCACCAAAAAAATATATGGGTTAGGTTATATAACGAATATAATATATATATATATATATCCAAATCAAAATATCTTAAAAGATATATTTTATCTATAAACATCATGAAATTTTAATATAGTAAAAGATCAATTATTTTTTGACATAATGCATCCATGCATTTTACAAGAAAACATCTCCTAAACTTTATTTCTATTTTTTTTCTTTTGTCTCCTATAAGTATTATCTACTTATTTAATAGTCATGCAATCTAATAAAACTGCCGAATGTTTCGTATTAATTGTATTGTCTTTAACACATTTTCAACGCGTATTGATTCAAGTGGTAAATGTTTGATTCCCATTAAATAAAGTCTCAGGTTTGAATCTTCTGGATGAAGAAAAACTCTGTTGAGAGAGCTAACTCCACTATGATGTGGATGTTCCTGACTCGAGCAGAATTCCCTCTCGTAGAGGATACCTATGGTTTAAATCACAAAAAAATCTCCAACGCCTTAGACACGAAAGGCAATGAGTGATTTAGTTGTCGTAAGATTGTACCCAACCCTGCAGGGCGCGGTAATTAGGATTAGTGCCCGACCCACATAAATGCAATCATCGTTGATCGAGACACCACCATAGATACCAATGTCAATGTCATAAGACCACAAAACTTGTTAACTCTCTGTATCTATCGCATATATGGGTGAGTCTAAGGTGCTTAGTGGTGGAAAACCATGTAGCGTACATTGGGTTAAAATACCGGGCGCAGCTGGTAAATCACCGGGTGATTGAAATTCTGAAAATATTGTCGATTTTTAATTACAATTCAAGAGTGATGAACACTGTCATCCTCTTCCTTACGCTGGTAGCCATGAGAGGAGCTCGGAACTGCAGGGCCTATGTAATTTTACTGTTCTCGCTCAGAGAGGCCTTACCCTCTCCTGTTCTCGCTCTTCTCCATCACTCATCCATTGAGGATAAATTCACGCAAGCTTGGGAACATTATGCAGGGCCTATGTAATTTTCCCACGACAATTTCTTTGATTAGATCAAGAGAAATCTTGGAAGCTTTTTCTCGGTGGTGTTTGCAAAAAATTATTCACATCATTTGTTAGATTTAGATTTAGATGATCATGTTCTTAGCCTGGGAGACCCCAGTGCTAAAGTCCTTTGTGGCTACCAATCTTCCATCGTCATTTCCGGTGCCGGATCTGGGTGATTGTTGATGGTTTAGCCTTACGACGCCGTAGCGCAACCGCCAGTGAAGCCCGATAAGTACAGGTACCTCATCAAACTCTTCGCTGGAGAAGACAACGAACAAAACACAGGTTGTCAGATGACGACTCCGGGAATGAGGGGTACTTCGGGGATGGTGGTGATGGTCCTTCTGGCAGCAGCGATTTTGGAGGAAGTGCACGTGAGTGAAAGCAATCAAGCGAAACAGAGGGAGGAAGGAGAAGGTGGGCAAGGGGCGAGAGCATAGGCGGCGCCGGTTAGAGTGAGGTGGAGGGAGACGGTAGTAGATGAGAGGTTTTGGGAGAAGTAGGAGTGGTGGGTCCAGGAAGAGAGTGCTGGCTTTGGAGATGATGTAGGGACAATTTGGGTTGACCGGATAATCTCAACCACACAATTATTTAACATTAAATCTAAGTCTCACAAAACCTATTGTACCGTAGATGGCATTCTAAGCCATTGTACCATAGACGTTGCCTCGCATATATTGCTCCATCTGAAGTTGGGGATCCAACAAACAAAACATCATTTGCCACAATATGACTGGGCCACTTATGTTAGTAGTATTGCTAGGATTCACTATGGACCATATGATTTTACCATCCCTAGCATCCATTGCCACCATCCACCGTTGTTTGCATTTCTATTGGACGATACAAGTGTTATAGGTTTAGCATCACGTACTATTAATAATCTTAGAGCATTTTCATTGGTGCACTCATCAATTTTACTTTTTACAATTCTTAAGTGGGTCCCACTATTACACATCTTTATTTTTTACTCATTACAATTTAACTAAATCTCCTCTCAAATAGTGCAACTTTAAAAATTTTATTAAGTGGACCCCACAAATAACTCCATATCTTTATATTTGATCTTTATATCTCACACTAGACCTACAAACTACCTTTTTCGGAGTTGCTTATATAAGCAACTATTCCTTGTTAAGCATCTTTTCTATAAAGTGCTCAAATGGTGATTTTATATTTTTGTGGGGTGCTTAATGAAAAAAGTAGGATAAGCAACTCCATTGGAGTTGCTCTTAGTGTAGATATTTTTTCCATTAGTTGCTTTTAATGGTCCGACCATATACGGGTAGCGGGTTTTATCAGGTTGGCTAAAAAGCCCAAAGTTATTCAGACTTCTAAAATCAGTGCTCGCGCCCTACAATTTTGCGAGCTTTTTATGGATAGCCCTTTTTTGCGAATTTTTGTGGGCATCGGGCTTTATCGGGTTGGCTAAAAAACCTGTGAGTTATTCGGACTTCTAAAATAAGTGCATGAGCCATACGTTTTTGCGAATCTGCCTGGTCGGGCTAGCCTATTTTGCCAGCTCTAGCTGCTCCCCATGTTCCCCTTCCTCCTCCTCCAGCTAGCCCTCCTTCATGTACACAAATATATGTGAAATATAATTAGTTCACACACACACACATAAAGAAATATAAAATTCTACCAAAATTTCTAGGATCACATCATGCAGTGTGAGGAAAACGAAATTCTCATCTTCTCTGGGATACCCAGTCTCTAGACCCACTTCCAGTTAATTTGCATCTTGGGAGGCAATCCACTGGTCTTCCCGAGATTTCACTGTTCATATCCTATAAATCATTAACTTGAAATTTAGTAGCAAAGATATGTATGAAACCTGTAAGGTCCAAGAATCCCTTAAAGAATGTTTTAATGATGACAACCAATCAAGGTTTACTTGGAATAATTCTGAATTTTAAGGACTAATGATTTTGTTCAAGTGAATGTTCAGAAGATACAGTTAAGCATCTGCAGAAGGAAAAATTGAGCAACAAAAGAAGGAAATGAATGACACTTATTTATGAAGATAAGTCTCAGATTTGACAAGAATGACAAATCTGTGAAAAATAGATAGAATGCATACTGAAAAGCAATAAGAGGCACACTGTCAATTGTCCAGAAGATCAGAACAACTTTTTAAGAGAAGAAATCATAATAAAATTGAGTTAAAAGGAAGATTCATTTTGAGACAGTAAAAGAAAAGCTCATTACTGACTTTCTAGCATCAAGATATGCTTTCTTTGATATATGAAAGTAATTACCAGAAGATGGATGGCTGCTTATTAGAAGAACCTGATGTGAACCCAACCGGGTAAGAATAAAGAAGATGGTGACATGGCTTTAAATGAAGTGACAGTTGCATCTAATGCAACTACCAGTTGAAGAACCATCATTTAGCATGGAATGAGGCCAAGTGGGGCAGCCAACTTAGCCTTCAATTTGCTGATTTAATTAGTTTTATTTGTTTTAATAAACTTTAGGGAGTTACAAGACACAAGGTTTTAATTTCTGGTGGTTACAAAACAAGGTTATAATGTTGTTTAATTGCATTAAAACCTTGTCTACTAGCCGTTGGAAGAAGCTTGCTAGGGGCTGAACCTGGACATTTTTTAAGCTACATGGAGACCCTTTAGCTAGCCAAAGGTTGCGGCCAACATGTGATAGAATGGCTGAGTTATATGCCATCAATGTGCGGCTAGCATGTGCTTGAATTGGTTGAATAAAGAGTCATAAAATAGGTGCCAACAAGGAAGTAAATTGGGGAGTGAATAGCCATCAAAGTGGCGGCCAACATCATGAAGAGGAAGGTTACAAATTGAATGAAAACTTGATGAATTGGGGCTGTTACATGCGGCCACTTATTGGCTGATTCATTAGCTACTTTAATCCATGTTTGGTGGTTACAAGTCAAGGAATAATGCAGCCACATGTGCCTAAAATGCTGGCTGGAATTTGCGGCCATCAAAGCTAGTTTAGGCCGAGTTTATTAGCTTAATTTATCTCTTAAATTAATTTAATTTGTAGTAGTTTTAATTAGGGTTGCTTGGTATATGTATAAGGGGTATTTTTGGGAGTAATTTGGGTGTGAAGGTGCAGCTGATTGCATGGCCCTATTTCACCTTGTAAACTCTATAAATACATGCTTCATGCATGCAAGAAGAGGGAGATGTTTTATGCCAAGTTTATCAATATAAGTGAAAGTGATTTTCTCTTTAGTGAAAGTGATTTTCTCTAAATTTCTTGCTAGTCAAGAGTTGAAGATTATCAAAGGTTCTTCACCTTTGTGTGTGTATCTTCAAGGACTTATCTTTCAAGTCTTGAAAGTGTGACGTCCACCATCTATCTCTTCTATTTCTTCTACGTTTTCTATTTTGTTCAAAACCTACTTTTCCTATTCGTATTACTTGAATTATATGTGATTTATTCTTCAAGTTTTCAAAGGGTGAATTTCGTTTTGGCAAGGTTATTATTTGCTATTCTTCTATCTATTTTATTTGGTGTTAGAAAATCAAAGAAAGAAAAAAAAAGAAAAGAAAATAGAAAAAAAAGAAAAGAATATAGAAAAAAAGAAAAAAAAATTGAGAGAAAAATATTGAAAAGACAAGAAAAAAATTGTTTACCTAGGAAAGTGTTGTTTTATTCAGAAATTTCTAAGATCCATGCAAAATAGAACCTTAAGGTTCATATCATTTGGTATCAGAGCCAAAAGAAAAAATGAAAAAGAAGTGAGGAGAGTGTTATGTACAATACAACCACTTTATTTGTTGTTTAGTACTAACCATCTTTTGACTACTAACACTTTTGATAAATTTGAATTGCCTTCTGTAGTTAAATCTCTTTTGCAGGAATATGAGGATATTTTTCCAGAAAATGTTCTAGATGGCTTACCACCCTTGAGAGGAATTGAGCACCACATAGACCTCATTCCTGGAGCATCTTTGCCAAATCGGCCAGCTTATAGGAGTAATCCTCAAGAGACTAAAGAGATTGAAAGGAAAGTAAGTGAACTCATTAGCAAGGGATGGGTGAGGGATAGCATGAGTCCTTGCGCAGTACAAGTCATTCTGGTACCAAAAAAAGATGGAACTTGGAGAATGTGTCAGATTGTAGAGCTGTCAACAACATCACAATCAAGTATCGTCATCCTATTCCCAGGTTAGATGATTTACTTGATGAACTTCATGGTGCTTGCATTTTCTCTAAAATTAATCTTAAAAGTGGATATAATCAAATACGTATAAGGGAGGGGGATGAATGGAAAACAACCTTCAAAACTAAATATGGGTTGTATGAATGGTTAGTTATGCCGTTTGGATTAACTAATGCTCCTAGTACGTTTATGAGATTAATGAACCATGTTTTAAGGGAATTCATTGGGAAATTTGTGGTTGTATACTTTGATGATATTCTTGTCTATAGCACTTCTTTGGATATGCATGTTAATCATTTGAAATCTGTTTTGGATGTGCTTAGAAAAGAAAATTTGTATGCAAACATAGAAAAATGCGTTTTCTGTACCAGCCATGTTGTTTTCTTGGGATTTGTTGTGAGCTCCAAGGGAGTTCAAGTGGATGAGGAAAAGGTGAAGGCTATTCAAGAATGGCCAACGCCTAAAAATGTGAGTGAGGTGAGGAGTTTTCATGGCTTAGCAAGTTTTTATAGGAGGTTTGTTAAGGACTTTAGTACCTTGGCTGCACCTCTCAATGAAGTTGTTAAAAAGAATGTGGGATATAAGTGGGGGGAAAAACAAGAGGCTGCATTTGCTGCCCTCAAAGATAGGCTCACACATGCGCCTATTTTAGCCTTACCAAATTTTGCAAAATCTTTTGAATTGGAATGTGATGCTTCTAATGTTGGTATTGGTGCTGTTTTGTTACAAGAAGGGCATCCAATTGCTTATTTTAGTGAAAAATTAAGTGGACCAGCACTTAATTATTCTACTTATGATAAGGAATTATATGCTTTGGTAAGGGCTCTTAAAACTTGGCAACATTATTTACTTCCTAAAGAATTTGTAATTCATAGTGATCATGAATCTTTGAAGTATTTAAAAGGCCAAGGAAAATTAAATAAAAGGCATGCTAAATGGGTTGAATTTTTGGAACAATTTCCATACGTCATAAAGCATAAAAAGGGAAAAGGAAATATAGTTGTTGATGCTCTTTCTAGGAGACATGTCTTGCTTGCTATGCTTGAAGCTAAATTGTATGGACTTGAATCTTTGAAAAGCATGTATTGTGATGACATGGATTTTGCTGAATTGTATGTGGCATGTACAAAAAAATCAGAAAATGGATTTTTTAGGCATAATGACTTTTTGTTTAAAGGAAATAAATTGTGTGTGCCTAAAAGTTCAATAAGGGAAATGCTTGTGAGGGAATCACATGAGGGGGGATTAATGAGGCATTTTGGAGTGCAAAAGACTTTAGAAATTTTGCAAGAAAATTTTTATTGGCCAAATATGAAACGTGATGTTCATAGGATATGTGACCAATGTATTGTTTGCAAAAAGGCTAAGTCTAAGGTTAAACCTCATGGTTTATATACTCCTTTACCTGTTCCTGATTTTCCTTGGACTGATATTTCCATGGACTTTGTTTTGGGACTTCCAAGAACAAAGAATGGAAAAGATTCTGTTTTTGTTGTGGTTGACAGGTTCTAAAAAATGACTCACTTTATACCTTGCAAGAAGGTGGATGATGCATGCCATGTAGCAGATCTATTTTTCAAGGAGATAGTAAGATTGCATGGAATGCCAAGGAGCATTGTGAGTGATAGGGACTCAAAATTCTTGGGCCATTTTTGGAGGACTTTGTGGAGCAAGCTCGGCACTAAGTTACTATTTTCTACTACCTGCCATCCCCAAACTGATGGTCAAACTGAAGTAGTCAATAGGACACTAAGTACTTTGCTTAGGACAATTTTAAACAAAAACATTAAATCTTGGGAGGATTGTTTGCCTCATGTTGAGTTTGCTTATAATAGGGTTGTTCATAGTACTACCAATTGTTCACCTTTTGAGGTGGTGTATGGATTTAACCCTCTAACTCCTCTTGATATATTACCTTTGCCTAATATTTATGTGTTTAAGCATAAGGAAGCGCAGGCTAAGGATGACTTTGTCAAGAAAATGCATGAGAAGGTTAAGGCCCAAATTGAGAAGAAGAATGAGGGCTATGCCAAACAAGCAAACAAAGGAAGGAAGAAGGTGGTTTTCCAACCAGGAGATTGGGTATGGATACACATGAGGAAGGAAAGGTTTCCACAACAAAGAAAGTCAAAGTTTCAACCAAGGGGAGATGTTTGATGCCAAGTTTATCAATATAAGTGAAAGTGATTTTCTCTTTAGTGAAAGTGATTTTCTCTAAATTTCTTGCTAGTCAAGAGTTGAAGATTATCAAAGGTTCTTCACCTTTGTGTGTGTATCTTCAAGGACTTATCTTTCAAGTCTTGAAAGTGTGACGTCCACCATCTATCTCTTCTATTTCTTCTACGTTTTCTATTTTGTTCAAAACCTACTTTTCCTATTCGTATTACTTGAATTATATGTGATTTATTCTTCAAGTTTTCAAAGGGTGAATTTTGTTTTGGCAAAGTTATTATTTGCTATTCTTCTATCTATTTTATTTGGTGTTAGAAAATCAAAGAAAGAAAAAAAAAAGAAAAGAAAATAGAAAAAAAAGAAAAGAATATAGAAAAAAAAGAAAAAAAAATGAAAGAAAAATATTGAAAAGACAAGAAAAAAATTGTTTACCTAGGAAAGTGTTGTTTTATTCAGAAATTTCTAAGGTCCATGCAAAATAGAACCTTAAGGTTCATATCAGAACCTAAGATTACTAATTCTGCAGAAGGAACAGAATATGTCTTAAACCAAAGAACAAATTGAATTCCTTGTCTTCTAAGAACACAACTGTACAATAAAAATAAAGATATTCTCAATCAAGCAAAGGATGAATATTAAAAGGATCTGCAAGAGAAGTGAAGCTCTAGAAGCCCTGCAGAAGGAATGCATTGCTGCAGAAGATACAAATAAGGCTAAATTCATGATAATCTTCTTTTTCTCATCTTCTCATGATTCCAATGGATCAATTAACTCAATAATAAGTAAAAATTCTATACTGGAAGGTTTTAGCTTATTTGAAGAAGAATTGCCTTGAGAAACACCCAAAAACAGCCTGCAGAAGGAACCCTACAGAAGGAAGAGCTGTTCAAAGTTGATAGCTGTAAAGTTGTACTTGCTGCAGCAGAGAAAGGGACATCTCCTTGGACCCAGCTGGCTGCCCAACTCCTATTTTGCTCCAGCCCTCTATAAAAGGAGAGTTCCTCCACACTTGGAACTCACCTCACTCCAGAAGAAACATATAAATCTGTTGTTTCATTGCTCCTATCTTCTGGAAAATTTCTCTCTCCTTCATAAGAGTGCTTTCTGGTCTGAAAAGCTTTGGAGAGGGTCTCGGGTCATCAATTTGCTTCTGCTGTGCAAGTATTGTAATAGTTTGAGCCTTGTTTGTTTTTATTCTTTCTCATATTGATTGTAAAAGTCTCAAAAGAGGATTGCAGGTGCATAGCCTTCTTTTGAGCAGTAAGGGAAAGGTTTTCCTGTGAGGTTTACTAAGATTTGGTGATCTCAGTGGGTTTACAGAATCTACAGAAGGTACTTACAGTATTCTGGGTAGTGAATCTTCTGCAGAAGGTTCTGCAGTTGATATTCAGTTGTAAGACTGAGTTGGTTAGGTTATTGTTGGCCTGAAGAGGCAGGTAAAGAATACTAGTGGTAAGGTTACCCAAGAAGATTGTAAGTTGTTTGAAAGAGTGAGAAAATCCTACAAGTGTAGGGACTGGAGGTAGCCTCAGGTTGGAAGAGGTGAACCAGTATAAATTTCTGTGTGTCATCTTCTTTACTCTCCCTCTTTATTATTATTGCACATTACCTAACTTGAGATATATATTCTAAATAATTAAAACAAGCTAACCATTACCTTCTGGAAGTTTATTTCTTTATACTTAGCCAAGGCAAACCCTTGAGCAGAAGAAGTATCAAAAGAAATTGCAGATAAAATTTATTCAATCACAATTCAACCCCCCTTCTTGTGATTGAAGCTAAAACTTCAAAACCTACCACCGAGGTTAAAGGACAAAAAACTAGTCGGTCCTTGCTCTAAAGTAGGTTATCCCCATATTCCAACTTCGTGACAAAGCCGTCTTGAAGGTCATTAGCAACCACACAAATACTTTGCCACACTAAAGATGGGGGAACCTTGCTCTTGGGACTAAGCATGGAGCTTCTAGAGATGTAATGACTAAAGATAACCTGGACCCAAAGCTTGTTCTCATTATTTACAATATGCCTAACATCTACATATCAATTAGAAAATCCTTCCGCAAGCCTAGATAACCATCCTCTTTAGTACACTACAATATTTAAGGTTTTAGGCAACAATAAAAAAATGTGGCTTTAAGTAAGAAAACCGTGGCCTTAACTTAAGGCCACGGTTTAGCCACGGTTTCCTGGACATGGTCTAAGTGGTCGTGGTCTATACCAAAAGGCCACAGTTTTTTTATACGGCCACACTTTCACGAAAACCGTGGCCTAATATAAAAGAAAAGGCCACGGTTTTCTTAAGCAATCTAAGACAACAATTTTCTGTTTTAGTTTTAGGCCATGCTTTAAAAACCGCGCCATATGTTTAAGCCACAGTTTTATAGGTAAGGCTGAGGCAACGGTTTTTGGTTTTGGTTTAGACTGCGGTTTTACAACATGTGGCCATATTCTTAGGCCACAGTTTCAGGCAACACTTTTAGTTTTAAGCCATGGTTTTTATAGTGTTGTCTCATATTTTAAGCCACGGTTTTTATAGTGTGGTCATATTAGCAAATTTTTGAATTCTTTAGGATATAGTTTCGAAAATGTCACCTTTAAGTTTAGTTTTAAACCACATTTATTTACCTATGTATAGGCAATGATATAATTGTAATTAATATTCAAAGCAAGAGTAATCAACGACCCATCTAAAATTTATAATCTCAATATCCACATAGCTAGGAAACAACTGTATATATACTAAAATAGAAATGTTCCATAACAAAATGTGAAAATTAAACACTAGCATAGTCTTACACCAAATTCTGGTCAAAAGTGAAAACAATACAAAAAGTTTAGATAATAGTAATTATGCTAATCTCATGCAAAATAAATGATCAACGATAAAATGTATTTGCTTCATGCATCATTCTTCTTATTCTTCATCTTCTTCTTCAATAGTTTGGGGAAAACGTTCTTCCTCTCCATGCTGCAATTAAGAAAACATAATATACATAAGTTAGAAATTATTTATTCTATTGAATAAAAGCAATGGGTCTTTTTTGCTAGGCAAAGAGAATAAATTAAAAGGGAGTACAAGGAATACAATTGAACCATACCCAGGTAACCATGATTAAGACTCCCAATGAAATCAAATAACTTTTAAACCCCATTACATATAAAATTCCAGCAATAAAAATAAACCAACAGCAAATGGCCAACACAAGGAAGTAACCTGAAAACGATATTTAAATAATGCACCAAATACCAAGAGATCTAGCACCATGACCAATGTGACTCCCTTCTACCCCAATCTCTTATACATTCAGCATTTTGAAATATTTAGGAAAAGTTACGGACCACATCGGGTAAAAAGGTTCACATCTCTTTCTTTCAAAACGTCATTTAATTCAAATCAATGGAATTAAAATAGAAATTAAAGTCAATGGTTTTCAGAATAATTTAAGCCTCAAAATCTCAAATGTCAACATCAAGACATCCTTATTGGCCATGTAAGGCACTTAAAATAATTTTCATAAACTCTCATCATAGAAAAAAAAACCCTATTACTAAGCCCTGATGTCACAAATATCAGAGTGACACCCCTAAAATTCAATACTCGGCACCTGACGCGCCATCTTCACTACCTGTAAATTAACCACAGAGAACACGGTGAGGAAATGAACACCAACTCATACATGCACACAGAAGGCTACCCTATCCTCACCCACACATGGTCATAATCATCATCAAATCATATCATAATCATATTATCTCACTCTTATTATCAAATATATTATCTCATCACAAGTTTATAAGTCACACTTCGCAAATCATCAAGAAAAAACATTCTCTACACTCAACATATGATACTCATATCATCATATTACATTTCAATTCCATCATAGAATATAATGTAGGTTCACTCTATAATCATGCACACCAAAACTCATCCTAAGGATCATGATTCGGAACTCCGCACAATGGGCCCACCTCATCAATCCTCTTAGTTGTTACCAATGATGGTCCTACCGTTAACGCCCTCTCTGGCCGATAGGTTGCACCCCCTCAATGGGCCCGCACAACGACATTCAACCCTAGGTTGCACCCCCCTCAATGGGCCCGTGCATCGAATGACATCATCATGGTCTCTGCACCCCCTCAATGGGCCCGTGCAGTTCAATCCCTGAGTTGTACCCCCTCAATGGGCTTGTGCATCTCAGTCACCACAACTCATATGCTCAATGCATAATCATCATCATAACACACCTCATATGCTCAATGCATCATTATATCATCATCATCATAACATACCTCATATGCTCAATGCATCAATATATCATCATCACACATCTCATACCTTATATGCTCATTACATCAATATATCATCATCACACATCTCATACCTCATGCGCTCAATACATCAATACATCATCATCATACATCATAATATTATAAACATCTAACGTCATAGGAGATATTCATGTCATCATACTCATACCACAATCAATACTCTATATACATCCACTTAAATCTCTTAATTCCACAAATAATGTGTATAAACAACGTCAATAGACAAAAAGATCACAATCATCACATAAACAACATTCACATACTCAATTTGACCTGGTAATCGATTACCACACAGCTGTAATCGACTATCAACATCTCTGGGACACAAAAATCACTCTGGTAATTGATTACAAGCCTCCTGTAATCGATTATCAGCCATTCATCTTTATGGTAATCGATTACAGGCCCCCTGTAATTGATTACCTGCAAGCAAAACCTCTAGTAATCGATTACAAACCCTCTGTAATCAATTACCAGCAAACCAACTCTCTGGTAATCGATTACAGACCCCCTATAATCGATTACCAGCAAGCCAAACTCACTCCCCTGCTGCCCAGAACACCCAATAATCGATTACAGACTTCTGTAATCAATTACCCGTGACACGAGATGACAGTTCTTGCGATTTTTACCCGTTTTAAACCCTTTTATTCAACCTCTAATCAATCCTTAGTGTTAATACATCAAACATTCACATTTATACCGAACAAAATCAACAAGAACACCAATCTTTACACAGATTTTCACAGTTATTCCATCATAATCCCCAATCGTTAAACCCTTATATACCCATTTTCGCTATTCTCGCTATCCTCCTTCAATTCAATAAAGATTCACCAAGATTAATACATTTAATCATCAAACAATAGATTTTTATCATACAACACTGAATATATATAAATCAAATTCGAATTTAAGGTCTTAGAGGATCTTATGGTTGCCCTCACTACCCAAGCACTCCCACATACACGTACAAGCAACACCCTTTCCCCCACCGTACCTTGAAGGTGAAGGTCGAACAACAAAGGTTGACTCTTTCTTGATGATCACTCTGCAGCAATCTCCTCTTAAGACGTTGTTTCTCCCCTCCTTATGGTTTCGCTCTCTGACGATTTGAAAAATAAAGATTAGGGTGAATTGGTAACCCCTCCTTACTTAAATACTTAATTGGGCTGGGCCCACCCTCAACCCACTCATCCTTTTTTTTAATTAAAAATAACACTATTAATAAAAATACTAATATTATTATTTATTTACTTCTCTTATTTTATTAATTTTATTTTGTTTAATAAAATTTGGGACGTTACAACCAACATAGCAACATGCACCAGTAACTAAAATGGAATAGCTTTCTATGACAACTACATTCTGAATTCAGCATAAGTGAATAAAAGGTTCCCAATCAAGTAGGAACAAAAGCAAAGATTTGATTTCAACCAGAAGCAGCAAAATCACAGACTACTTACAGCAACATAAATCACAGACTACAATGTGTACAAAACGGGACCAACACGTTTATACAGGCAAAATATCTGCATCTAAATTACTTCCTAAACAGTACCTAAACATCATATTACTTATCTAATGAAATTGAAATACTTTTCCTGCTTTGTAATCGATATTAATTACTTTCTTAAGTAACTCTAGTATCTAAGTTAATTGTCAAACCAATTTATGAAGTTCAGTAACTATGCTACCACTTTGCCAAAAACGTCTATTCTAAACAATAAGAAAGAAAGATGTCTTTTCCTACGGATATAAGAGGATACCTCTTCTTGATAAGGAACATGAGACGACGCAGATAAACGCGGACCAGCACTATTTTCATAGCCTAAAGCAGTTGCCATCATATTATCCACCTCCTCTTCATTTAAATTTGGATTTTGTTGTTTCAGCATAGTCTTAACAAGTGATTTTAATCCTTCCATCTCCCTCTTCATACTAGTCACTTCATTAGAATGTTGTTTCTTGATAGCTGCAATTTCTTCATTTTTTAAGAATTGAAGGTGTGAAAGTTCTTCCATAGCAACGAACTCTACCAGGCTTTTCGTTGCCAAACAGTGATTGAAATGTCTCAACTTCAGTGGAGTTTTGAATTGAATCTTCAAGTTTGGCCTGATTAAACAAAATCAATGTCAAGATAAAATCAAGTGTTTGTATTAATTGAAGCTTGAAGTTTGCCCTGATTAAACTTACAATAGCACTTTGTGTTTCCCTCGTCCAGATCTTTTCCTTTTCGGCTCTTGCGAGTCTCAATGAACATTTCAGCTTGGGTGATTTCCCCTCTGTTCTCCTTCTTTGCTCGCTACATTAATTGGAGATTCAGAATTAAAAAATTTTATTCAAAGGTTCTTATGACATAGAAAATAAGTATGTAAAACAAGTATAAGTACACTACCAATTGTGCACGAATTCTTGCAAAATTTATTGGCCCCGTACGATGCATATACTTTTGCTCTACATTGTTGAGAAATAAAAAGTTAGATATTGAAACATTATTTTAAAATCAAGGAACCAAATAAATGTCTTACTTGGACATTACTATTCCTCCAATAAGTCATCAATTGCTTGAAATGAGCTTCAGATATTGTATTGGGACGATGCTTCAACCTCTCTTTCATATTGGAGTACTTCAAAAAGCAGTTCTTCTTGATTTTGCTCTTGTGACGCCTCCAAGCATCATTTATGCGAGAAAATACTCCCTTTCTTCCTTTTTTAGGAATAATGTATTTATCCTAAGACAAAAGAATTATTGTTGTCAAAATATGATAAATACATCAACATATAATATAATATAATATAGAACTACATTTGCCATACATTAACATATCCCCATATTTGTGCTTCTTTTTCTTTGACCAAAGTTTTGAAATTTGTGTAAAACAAAGGGCAAAAGTCAGCATTCCTTGCTACGGTTCCAAGGAAATGACTTAACTCGTATACAATTTGACCATTGGGTCCAATTTGTTCTCCATCATCATCCAAGACAACTTCTTGACGATCATCCTTATCTCTTGCATGTACTTTTAAGCATTGTGTTTGTCCTCGTGTTCTTTTTTTACTTGTCCCTATTTTGATTTAAAAGTTATGTAAGTTGAAATATAAAAAATTGAAAAAATATACAAGATGAGCATAAGAAATACATGGAATTAACACACTAGACAAATGTAGATAAAAGTTTTACCTTCAATTGTATTTTCATTTGTTTCTCCACCTTTTTAAGCACTTTCTTCTTGTTCCATGAAATTATCTTCTTCATTAGCACTTTCATCTCCTAGCTCTTATTCTTCACCAACTTCTCCATTTTCTTTAAGAAACTCATCAATTAACATTGACCCACACATTGGGATTATTTTTGCCCTTTTCCCATTGGTCCCTTGCATTGTTGTTAACCCATCATCTTCATGCACTACCCTTTTCATAGGCTGTTGATTTTGCCTTGTGATGTCATTTTCAATCCCTACCCTTGCTTTAGTGGTGTGTCCGGGTGTCTGACACTGGTGCGACACACACTCAACACGTGTCAAACACCAGTCTACAAGTGTCAGAATAAAAAAATATTTTGGCAGCTCGGACACACGACAGACACGACTTGGACATGATATATTGACACTGCTCGGAAACCTTACCGACATTGTTTTATATATATATATATTAAAAAAATATTAAAAGTGAACAGAAATATATTTTAAAAAAATAAAAAATTTAAACTAGTTAAGAAGGTAAAAAAATATTTCAGCTCCAAAACTTCCACCTTTCCTTCCTCTAAAATTATGTTCTCCCAGACCAGACGCTACTATTTCATTCCTTTCTATGATTGGAGTTTACTTTCTTCCATGGACGACGTTTTTTGTTAACTATTCTAGTGTTCTGTAGCTGTTCCAGCGACTACGACTCTACGAGTCTTCCTTTGTTCCTTCTGTCATTGATCGGGAGGTCATGTTTCGCAAGTGTTGCGTTTCTGATTCTGCCACTGTGAAGGCCCGCCACCGCTCGCCATTCGCCGTTCTTCGGTCGATGCTCATCATTCGTCGCTCATCGTTATCTGGTTGATGTTCATTATTGTGGGTTTTTTCTTCTTGCTAAGAAATTTCTCCATTTTTGTTCAGTGTTTTGGTGCTCTATTTCATTGTTTTGGTTCTTGTTCGACATTCATCTCTTTACGATGTTAATTTCACTATTTTTTTTGCTTAATTGCTCGTTCGTTCCTCTTTGCTAGACTGCTCGAGATCGACTGTTTGTTTGAGTTGTTTCATTGTTTTTGTACTCTACCTAGATGTTTTCCTAATATTGGTTTAGGAAAGATAATTATTCAATCTTTGATTATATTATTTTAAAGAAAAATAACATTATTCAATCTTTGATTTTGCCATTTTTCATTAAGAAAAAATAAATTATAAAATGTTTGAATTGGAAGGAACCATCTGATGGACTTTTGTTGTTGATTTGCACCAATGTGTTTGCTTGTCTATTAGGAAATCTGAACTAAATTAGTTATCTCTAATTCTTGTAGAAATGAGTACTTTTAGTCATCCCTTACAAGATGATGACACCAAACCCCTATGGAATTATGTTACAAAGACAAAAAGTGTGGGTGGAGGTGGTGGAAATTATGAAGTCAAATGCAATATTTGTTCTTAAAAGTGAGGGTACATTTGTTGAAGATTACGTGAAAGTGAGTTAGAGTTTGTCAAAAGGTAACACCATCAAAGCTTCTTGAATTAAAAAAGATAGACAATAAGGCTAATTGAGGATAGAGAAGTCAAAAGTCAAACTTGTCCCTTTGCCTCTGGTTTCTAATGAATCACTCATGGACACTAGTGATGGTGTTGATCACAAAAAGAGAAAAACATATGGATCACTAGAAAAAAAGCTTTCAATATGAAAGGTAGAGAGGCATTAGATTATGAAATTACTAGGATATACTTATCGAGATTGCTTTTTCATTTAGCAAGAAATCCTTATTATAGGAGAGATTTTTCTTTTGCTAATAATTATATAAGTGGATATCAACCTCCGGGTTATAATAAGTTAAGAACAAGCTTGCTTCAAAATGAAAGAAGACACATGGAAAGGCCATTGGAGCCAATAAAAAATACATGGAGTCAAAAAGGTGTTAGCATTGTTAGTAATGGGTGGATTGATCCCCAAAAAAGGCCTGTCATTATTTCATGGTTGTTACAGAGAGTGGATTCATGTTTCTAAAGGTTATAGAATGCTCTAATGAGATTAAAGACAAATATTTTATAGCCAAACAAACGAGATATGTAATTATTAAGGCTGAGCCCTCAAATGTTGTGCAAATTGTGACTAATAATGTAGTTGTATGTAAGGCATCAAGTTTAAGTATTGAGACTGAGTTTCCCTCTGTTTATTGGACTCCTTGTGTTTTACACATTCTAAACCTTGCTTTGAAAAATATATGTGCAGCTAAGAACATTAAAAAGAACAATGTTGCTTATCAAGAATGTTCTTGGATCACAAAAATAGCGCAAGATGCCATGTTCATAAAAATCTTTATCATGGGTCACTCTATGAGGTTGTCCATTTTCAATCCATTCAACTCATTGAAGTTGTTTTCCGTTGCTCCAGCAAGATTTGCTTCTACTATAGTAATGCTTAAGAGAATTAAGCAATTAAAGAAAGGACGCAAATATTTGGTTATTAGCGATGAATTGTCTTCTTACAAGAAAAATGATGTTGGAAAAGATAAAATTGTGAAAGATACATTGTTGAATGATGTTTGGTGGGGCAAGGTTGATTATATACTTTCTTTCACTAGTCCCATCTATGATGTTTATGGAAAAAGGGATACGAAAGCTTCATCTTTCCGTTTAGTGTATGAAATGTGGGACTTAATGATTGAAAAGGTGAGGAAAGCCATATATCAATATGAAAGAAGGGCGAAAAGTGAAGAATCAAGCTTTTATGAGGTTGTGCACTCCATATTAATTGATAGTTGGACAAAGAGTAGCACACCTCTCCATTGTTTAGCTCATTCTTTAAACCCAAGGTAATAAATTATATTCCTAAATATTATTTTCAATTCTTAAAATTCTTAGTTATATTTCTATAGGTCATTATAACCATTTTTTTTATATTGTAGATATTATAGTCATGAATCACTAAGTGGAGATTCTAATAGAGTTCCTCCATATCAAGATATGGAACTTACTCTTGAAAGGGTGAAATGCTTCAAAAGATACTTTATTGATGTGGATGTGAGGAGGCAAGTGAATATAAAGTTTGCAAACTTCTCAAATGGAAGAGAAGGTTTTGTTGACATTGATTCTTTAAGTGATAGGGGCAAGATGGATGCAAAATCTTGGTAGCTTGTTCATGATGCTCATGTTCCAATACTTCAAAAGGTTCCCTTAAACTACTTGGGCAACCATGTTCTTCTTCATGTTGTGAAAGAAATTTGAGCACTTACTATTTTATTCATTATATGAAGAGAAACAAGATGGCACCACATAGAGCAGAAGATCTCGTATTTGTTCATAGCAACCTCTGTATTCTTTCAAGAAACTCTCCACAATTTGACCAAGAAGAAACAAAAATATAGGATATAGAGGGAAATGCATTTGGATCACGAGATAAGTGTGGAGTTCTTGAAGTTTCTATTTGTCACTTGATGAACCGGAGCTAAAGGCTATGTTTTTCAATGATGATGATCAAGGAGGTCACCAACCCTAGATTAGATCTTTTCTATTAGAGACAAGGAGCAAAATGATGCCTCTTAGCATTCTTTTGTGAGGCTCATTAATCACATCATATGACTTAACAACTTGTTCTAAGAGATTGTGATTCATCTTCTTATTTTGGGATTTTCTTTTTGTAAAGAGACAAAGTTCTTGCATTGTGAAATGATGCCTCTAAGTATTTTTTGTTAGGGTATCATGTGAAATTTTTAAAGCCTAACACATAAATGAATTAATGTTATTTTTAAATTTAGTTTTTTGTCATGTTTATCATATTTAAATTTTTATACATAAGTGTCTTAGCTCTATATATAAGCGGTGTCCCGGTGTCTATGCCGAAGTCGGTGCTTCATAGGATATAATTGACCAAGTGAAGACCATGTTGGTTTAAATTTTGGACCAGAATAATTGCCTCATTGTCCTATCAATATCATCACAAACATATTGGGGCAACCCTAGGGATGCATGTTGTAAATAGGGAAAAAAACAAGCACTGACTTAACAAGGCATAACTTTTCATCCCGGTTTAGCAAATTTGATTTCCATGACTTCGGTTTTGAAATAATCTTTTCCATGATGAAATGAAATACAACCCGCATGGGCCACTTTGATAGGCTTTAGTGAACCATTGTTGACTTTTCCTTGAATGGATAGGGACAATCTTTCCTTGCAGAGGATGAAAGGACATGGGGTCCCCTAGACGTAGACCCTTAGAAGGAGTGAAGGAGTCAAACATATGCTCATTCCAAAAAAATAGAGAGGGAGGAAGAGCTAACACAATTCATAATTATATTAACTATAATGGTTAGGATTAGGAAGCTAGACCCGGAAAGGTTTCGCTTGAGAAATCCCCAAGAGACCCTTTCATAACCCATCTGCTAGAGGTTGATAAGTCTAAGTTTCTTGAGGTTGATAAGTCTAAGTTTCTTGAGAAAGCCCCAATTTATCTTACAAAGACTTTGATGATAACCTTGTAATCCATATTATAGAGGTTGATAAGTCTAAGTTTCTTGAGTTTATCAGAATTCTACACCTTTAGAATAAGGACTAAAAGAGTCCTTGCCATATAATAGTCAAAAGCTCCTGTTAGGAAAGAATCACCCTCACAATCTTCAGAGGTCCTCCCCAACCAAACGTTAGCATGTCTTGAAGAAGAAAGGTTGAAATTAATTTGGTTCCGGTGCCTTGAAGAAGCCCAAGCTTAAATTAATATCCCGATGAACTTCTTCATTTGAGATAGGTGCGGTGAGGTTAGAACCCTCAAGCTCTGAGACGAAAGGAAGACCATTAGCTTCATAATACAATAGGCAATCAAGGACTTCTTCAGTGAAGAAATTCTTGTAGAATGAAATAGCCTCTTGTATCAAGGTCTCCTCATTCGACCACCAAGAGCCATTTGAAAGGACGTCGTGGATCTTGTTACATTTGCGCCTTGCCAAGGTCTAGATTTGGAAAAATTTGGTGTTACAATCCCCAAATATAACCCACTTTTCCTGACCACCTTTGTAGCAAAGTTAACATGCTCCAATCTCATTTGTATTCTTGCATAACTTCGCTCCAAGTGTCACTTCCTAATGGTGGAAATAGATCAGACCGCTTGTCAGGGGCCTACAACCTAACCTACATCAGGCTCAAGCAAGGTCATGACGAGTCGATTTTTATTAAATAGATTAGGCCAAGGTTGTTTTAAAAGCCTATATAGTTAAATAGGCCGAGCTTGGGCCATCCAAAAAACCTTTTGAGCCTATCAAGTTGACCCATTTAAATGAATATAAATAAAATAATAATGTCTCATGATTACTATAAAAATATTTGATTATAATGTCTCATGATTATATACTTATTAACTTATTTAAATATATGAGTATGTTGTCTTATATAAGAAACTTGAGTCTACAAGTCTATTCAAATATGTACTTTTGGCATATTCAATTACTTTATTACTCCCTTTGTTCCTTTTTATCTATCCAAGTGTTTGAACAAGTGTTTGAAGTCTTCAGACACAATCTCCATCCTCTGTAAACGAACAACTTCGTTTGAGTATTTATGAAAACTAAAACATTGTTTAAAGAACTTTATTTTTTTAAAAAGATTTATAAAACACAATTCAACCTCATTATTATGCTTTCCCTATGATTTAGTTTTTTACACATATTAGCTCTTTAAAACAACCAAGATCTGTCAAAAGCACGTCATTCTATCTTATGCTATACTTGTTGCGTTTGATGTAACGTTCTAATTTCGTGAACTTAGAAATAAAGTCAGTTGGAGACATATTCCCAAATTAATGAAATTATTTTGCGCGATTATGAGTATCAACATATAACCAAACATACGAATTGCTTAGGTAATCCAACGTTTACATAAGCGGAAATCATTCATATCAAGCTCAAAGATTGTAAATTAAATGCCACTTAGTAGCTTAAAATACAATACTACAAGTTCACATCAAACTTAAACCTACAACTATGTTATATGCCCGAAAACCTCCCTGAGGCGTAGCACCAGCAACTTGGAGGACTAAATCACCAATGATCCTACAAGCCTACCGGCTTATCTCTCGGCGAGGGTTTCCTGCACATATAAAATGAAATCTATAACGTGTGGTGAGACTTACATCCCAGTGAATGTGATCATGCATATAGTGTAGAAAAATTAGCCAGATGAAAATGCAGCATTAACACAAGTATTTACATAGTGTGGTATACCACATAATTCTATCATGCAATCAGGCAATGCACTTAATAATTCCTCTGGTGGAAGACCACCCATGCATTCATGCAGGCAGAAGGGCAACCTTTGGTGTTAAACCCACACCCAAGGGGTCTTATCATTGTTCCTTTTAAAGACTGAGCTTAGACTTGAATCCAAGGACCGTCGCCCATGGAAACCCTCAAGTGTTTTATTATCATTCAAGCATGAAATACATTTTATTAACCTCTTTGAGTATCCCACTTTCCTTTTTAGCCAAAAGGTTCATGAGATACCTCTTTACTCTTTGGTCCGAAGACCTATAAATTTTCCTCATTGGTCTGGAGACCTATATATTTCCTCTTGGCTAAAGGCCCATGAAAAATGTTTTGTACATGATTAGGGTTTTAAAAACACGAGAGAAAGATTCATGGCATGTATACATGTTTATATATGCTAAATGATGATTTCATGACATTTAAAATCTCATACTCAACACTCTCATGAAAACCTAAACTGTACAACCTAGGGTTAAGCCAATATTCAAGCAATTAAAACCAATACACACATAGACCCTAGATTAACCTCAATCAATCAAAAGTAAGTAAACAAGAAGGGGAAAGGAGGAGGGGGGATCATTCGGGAACTTCACACATGATGAAAGTGAGTGGGTGAACCACATTCACCTCAAGAACAAGAATGGAGATGTTGGAGGGGTGGAGGATGGTGGTTCTAAGCTCCTCTCTAGGTTAGGGACCTCAAGTTGGGCTCTTTCTCCTTCTTCCTCTTCGTTCTCCTCAACTAGGGCAAGGTGGAGATGTGGGAAAAGTATAAGAAATGGGTCAAATGACCCTGGACTCTGATTTATAAAAATTGGATTCGCGTCTTCTCGCTCATGCGAGAGTTTCTCGCTTGAGCAAGCCTCTAAAACCTTTTATGGTCGCACGTTCTCGCTCAAGTGAGGATATGCTCGATTGGGAGAGACAAAGTCAGAGAGCAAACTCTATTTTCTCACTCAAGTGAGAGGTTTCTTGCTTGGGCGAGAAAACCAGAAACGAAAACACCTATTTTACTGATATGGTCACTCAAGCGAGAGATTCCTCGCTTGAGCGATAATGAAACTCTCAGGAGAGAAAATGAGATAGTAACCTTATCGTGTAGCATATCAAACTGAAGCCCCGAATCTTAGCTTTATAATGCAAGTTGAATCACCTCAATCGTCCCCCTAAAACTCTAGATATCATCAAATGAATGCACAAGGGTCAGTAGACTTAAAATCTGAAATTAAGCAACAACACTAATTGAAGCCCAATAAGGTACCTACCGTGTGAACAATGTTATAAATCATCAATTCACTCTAATTTACTTAATCAAATCCTATCCCTCTTCTTTCCTTCACCTCTATAGTTTACATTTTCGAATCTTAACTTGGTTTCCCTCAACTCTCTTCAACATAGGTATTCGGAGTTTAACTCTTGCATTCCTCCCTTAAATTCCCTCTAACACTCTAAACTCTAAAGAAATTCCCGACCATCTCTCTTGTCGTACCCTTGAACTCCTAAATTCTCCTACGTCTAACTTCCTTCTCTTGGTGGGATTCACAACCTAAGACTTCCACTATATTTTCTAGGTCCTAATTTTGTGGTGTTACATTTGAAACTAGTATTGTAACCAATCGTACTATAAATAACGAAAGACCATTCATGACAAACTATATGCACACACGCACACCCATACATCAAATATTTTTAAAATAAATAGCATAAGAAACCAAGAAAATATATACTTTAGTAATATAAACAATGAAGATGAGGTCAAGCAAATTTATAATTCCCCCATAGCATAATCATATCAATTCATCTCATTATTTTAGCCATAAATCAACAATGCCATGGGGGAATTTTGCTCTGTCCATGAATTTTAATGTAATCCAAACATAATTGAATTTACCTCTGTCCATGAATCAACAATGCCCGCTGAGACAATGTTGAGCATATGCCTCATAACATAATAACCACACTCTATGCTCTCATTTTGTTTTTGACATTACATAAATACCGAAATAGAATAAAATGAGTGAATATTTAAATGACTTACAATCCAAAATTCATATCAAGTTCTAAACTTACATGAGGAAAAATCCACGCAGGCTTCTTTATACTTGTTGAGTGGGTACCTTCCAACATATGACATGCAGCCATAGCTCTGATAGAAAATATCCATATAAAATATGTTATAGATACAAAGTGATAAAATATTTCACAAAGCAAATGCTATACAAGTAAAAACTTGCAAATCAACAAGGCTCCTCAATTCTTTCTTTGGTTTATTCCACAATAAGCACAATAAGATGACACTCTTCTGCTGAGGACAAATAATCACCAATTGCCAATGGTTCCTGCAAAATAGGATAACAACTTAGAAAAAATTACACATAGTTTTAAAGCACTTGCAAACTTTGACTTACGCATGAAAGTAAGGTGCTAGGTAACACTCTTTTTTGCCTGTACAAATCCTTTCTTGAATATAGTTTTGAATTTCATCTGGTTTGTTCGATGCATTATGAGTGTAGGCAGGGTCAATGAAACCATACACCTCGGTGTTCCCCTTTGAGATGTAAAGACAATGCACATACCTATGAGATGTGTCTCAACAAATCTCTGCCATGTCTCCTCATCAAGGAATTGATATTCCTCACAAGGAGATTTGTCTCTCAATGACCCATGTGTATCTACTGGTGAGTTGTGTCTTAAAACCCCTCCAACGTTCCCCCGCATATGAAATCCATTTCTTCCTCAAGAACTCAGTATTGGGAACATCAAATGTGAGCTACATTACAAAACAAATAAATTCTTAGTGTGTGACAATAATATGGATAAATACCTATCAAATGTGAGCTATTTACCATGATACTTTCCCAAATTTTGTTCTTCACATCTTCCTTTACATCATCCCATTCATTTAGTAGAATACTAGCCTTGCTACGACCAAGAAGGGCCACAAAACTCGTGAACCTTGCTTTGTTTGGCCCTAAAGGCTTCCTGGTTGACTGATCAAACTCAATCAGAGTCTTCTTATCTCCATTACGATTAAGGGTTAACTCTTTTAACCGCGTGGCACATCTACCCTTTTTGCTTGCACTCTGTGTATTCAACGTGCTATGTGAAGAAGAGTTGCTTGAAGGATCATCCATGTGACTGTTTAAATAACAAAAACCAAGTTAGGAGATTTTTTATTTATATAATATGTAAAAAAGAATATGTAAATAAACATATTTATACAATATAAATAAAAAAGATACATCATTTACTAGTCATGTAAAAAGAAAAATAACTAACTTTTCATAATGATGTAGGAATGTTCTCCCATATTCCTTCACGATGATCATCCCGAGTGGCATATACATCGTCTAATTCATTTTCAAAATTCACAGTTGGCATCGTTAAGGAGAAAGAAGGAGTCTCATCAATATCAAGAGTTGAATCTTGAATCGAATCATGACCAGACAAGTTTTTTCCTTGGAGAACAACTGGCCACTTTTTGTTAGAAGGATCAGTTACATAAAACACTTGTTTTGCCTGGAACGCCATGATGAAAGGCTCCTCCTTATAGGCTACTTTGTCAAGGTCCACCAATGTAAATCCTAATTCATCACTTTGTGCCCCACTGTTACTGTCAACCCACTTACATTTAAAAACCGGAACTCTAAATTTATTGTAATTGACCTCCTAAATCTCTTCAATGACTCCAAAATAAGATATGGATGCCAAAACAAGATTTTTATCCTTTGAACTAGAGAAAAGCATAGACTCAGCCACTATCATAACTCCACTATTCTGCACAGTACTCTTGTCATCTTGGGACTTTGTATAGAAGGAATACTTATTGATATCATATCCACTCCAACATATGACATCAAAATTAGGTCCATGTGCTAGCCATTTTAATGTATTAGAAGCATTATCATCCTTCATAACTTGTTCTTTAAACCAGGTTAAGAAAGTTTTGTTATGCTCATCCAACAACCATTTTTCATTCATCCGAGGGTTTTTTTCTTTAATAATGCATTTGTGAGTAGATAAGTAAGGTTGAACATCGTCAGTGTTGTTCAAGATATATAAATGTGCTTGAAGCACGTCCTGTCGACACATGCTTCTAACAGATATACCTCGTGTGCCCTTACCATCACATTTACCCTCATGACGAGACTTAGGAAGCCCTATTGCTTCCACTTCTGACAAGTAATCTGAACAGAACTCAATAGCTTCTTCTGCAATGTATCTTTCAACAATAGATGCTTCAGGACGATGTGGGTTCTATACATACCCTTTCAGGATTTTCATGTATCGCTCAATTGGGTACATCCACCGTAAATAAACAGGACCACTCAACCTAATCTCCCTCACGAGATGAACAATTAAGTGAACCATTATGTCGAAAAATGAAGGAGGAAAGTACATCTCCAATTGGCACAAGATAATAACAGCATCATTTTCCAACTCATCCAATTTTTTAGGGTCAATGACTTTGTCACATATAGCATTGAAGAAAAAGCACAACCTAGTTATGGCATGTCTAACATTTTTGGCAAAATGTCACGTATAGCCACCGGTAGTAGTAGTTGTTGCATCAAAATGTGGCAATCATGAGACTTCAAGCAAACTAATTTGTCATCTTTCATTGAGACAAGACTTTTAACATTTGAAGAATAACCTTGTGGCACTTTGATTCCACGTAATAGATCATCACCCAAAGGCAGAAGGAAGGAATTACAGTAATGTGCACTGCAGCTCGCTTCACTGTTCCTCCACTTGTGTTTCTCTAAAAATTATGATTCACATCTTTTTTTCTATAGTTTTCAGGCTAGGTCCCAGCTTGACAGTAAATGTTGATCCAACTTAGGATTCTACCCTCTCATTACTCCTTATGTTGAAAGACACAAATATTCATGTGCAAGAATCCACGATTACCTGTGCAGGGTTCATAAGTCGTGTATCAAATAGATGCAACCTCTCTCTGTCCCTCAAATGACACACTAATATTTTTAACGAAAATTAGAAAATCCAAATCCTACAGATTAAACAGACTTAGCCTAAAAACATGAATCCCTAACGGAGAAACAAAGGAGAATGCGAAGGTTTAAGAAATACAATGACGAAGAGATACAGTGACAAAGGGTTACCTGGTGAGACGAAGAGGTGAGACGCGAAGCAGGCGATGACAATGCGAAGCAGACGCAACGAAGGATACAGTGACAAAGGGTTCGCAGACTTTACGTAGACGGGAAGGAGACGAAAAAGTAGAGCACACAATGAAGGAGCGAGGAGGGAAAACACATAAAGACAAAATAATTTGGCCCTAATTTCAACCTATTCTAACTTTCTATATCCGTTGTCTTCACAACCGATATAGAATGATTAAAGTTATTTTTTACCTTTTTTCTTCCATAAATTTCTATATATGTTATTAATGAAACCGACATAAATAAATATCCTCATTTATTTTTTATTTAATTTTTAACTTTCTATATAAGCTCTTTTTATAACCGATATAAAAAATATGTTCTATATCGGTTGAAAACATAACCGATATAACTAATGTTCTCTCAATTACAAATTGCCACCGCCTCACTTTTTATATCAGGTTACTTAACAACCGTTATAATTTATTGTTATAGAATTCATATTTTCCACTGGTGTTAAAACCTTTCAAGGAGCGTCCCTATCGTAGGTCAATTAATGGGGAACTTTTGACCCGTGACCCCACCTTAAGTATATATCCCATATGTCATAACATAAGTCATTCATCACATGCATATACATAAAGCAAATATTTGCAATCATTCCTTATAGAAGAGAACCACATTTAATTACATGATTTAAGTTTCATTTTGATGTAACACACTAGCTCTTTGTTTTGCTTAAGGTGCAATTTTAGATCTTGTTAGTATTCCAAGCATCATACATATCTAATGGCCTCATATTCATCATAATTCCATTATGTAACATTCTTTGTATACACTATATGTTTATATATAGGATAGATAAAAAATTAAAAAAAAAAAAACTTGACCAACCCAAGCAATGATTTATAAGTGTGCAAGCAACTTGGAATAAAAGAAAGTGTAGCAATAAGTCACAAGGGAATATAACATGTTATATATAGTAGTACCATACAAATGGAGTAGCAGTCTATATATTTATTCTTATCAATAAATGGCGGTGGGTTACAATTCTTTAGCATCTACATGGCTTCTTTCTTTTAATTTCTAGTCATCCTATATGTCATTTTTCTTTTTACAATAAATGTTTATGATTTATTGAGAATGAAGTTTTCAATGCACTCTTTGCTAATTTCTTCATGCTACATGATAGTTATGTTGTATGTTTAGGAAAAAGGATGTATCATTAGGATTCTCCATAACATGATTAAAAACCCCACATGCAAGTCTTGCTAATAAATACTTACAATTCTCAATTTATATACTTTCAAATATATTCCGCTACATAATTATCTATGGGTCCCATAATTCACAAGTTGCATGTTCTAATTTCCTTTAGAACCTTAACCACTCATCCATTTTTGTTTTCATCTCATAATTTCACATGAAGTGATGGTTCTCTCCCTGGTGTTCAACCTATAAGTACAAACATATAGACCATCATTTTATGATAAGTCACCTTTTAGCTATTCTAACACACTTTGGAAATAATGGACCATTTACATTCTAAAATAACAATAAAAACTTTAGTCTTTTAAAGAAACTTTAAAACGTCATTTGCAAGGAAAATGAATTGTGGTTGGGGTTTCTTTCATTATATGTAAATATATAAGCTATCTATTCACATGGGAAGTAATTGTGGAACAACGTGAAAAGCATGAGTTGGATATCATCTCTATAACACCATCTGACATTAATTTTTTTAAAGAAGGTTTAAGTATTTCCATAACAAATTGCATCTAGAGACAGATGTAAAAGAACCATATTCTAGCTCATGGAGTTTTTTTTTTTTTTTTGTGAACACAAGCTATATTCACCTTAGATTTTGTGAAAAGGAACTGAAGAGGAGTGTGAAACCTTATTCCTATATGAAATCATTTTAATGGTTCAATAGTAGAAAAAAAATAGCAAATTGATAAAATATGAAGGATTTTACAAGATGTAGGATTAGGGTTTAAAAGCGCAAAAGTTTGGGTTTTTTATTTTAGGAGAATTTTGATATTTTGATTAGTGATGTTTTGAGATTAATGAGATTTAAAATGATTTAATCAATTTATTTTGTGAACATGCTAGGTAGAAAATGAGAAATTGAAAATTTTAGATAGAATATAATTAATGACAGAACCATAATTATTTAATTAATTTAAAAAAAACTTGATTTGCTCGAAAAAAAGCTTAAGGAAATAAAAACTGCACATATAGTCCTAAAATGGAGGGATAAAAATGAAATTAAGCCTAATTATTAACATATACTAAGATAGTGAATTAGTTGGTTATATGTTTACTCAATTAAACCATTAAATAATTAAATGAATAAAAATTTAGAATTAAGTTAATTAGCTCATTATAATATTATCATATGATTAAAACTAATAGGATTATAAATAGATTCTATTCAGGTGTTATATACATTTAATAATGTTAAAAGATTACATTATTTAAGATAAAACGCCTATGAAAAAAAAGACTTTGAAAGATTTGTTAATTGCAAATATTCAAAAAACTCCAAATAGCAATGCAATAAAGCTACTTAAGCAAATTCATGTAATGTCTAAAAGATCTCATGCAATGATTAACATAGTGAAACCAGTAAATAAAATACCACCATAAACTTAGATGACAATATAGGTCTTTTACTATTATTACATTAAAAATAAATTTGAAAAGTAAATACGCATTTCAATATTAGGATAATAATGAGGGTGCGTTGAAATTGTGATGACGAATTCTATCGTTAAAGAAATCATTGGTATTAATCAATTTCCTTCAGCAGCAGTAGGAGGATTGGGCATGAACCTTTGGAAGTAAGTTCCATATATATACTCGAGCGAGGAGCCATGTTCTATGTCATAGACCATAATATGGCCATGCCATTCACACACCCGACACTCTTTATTGTCTTCGTCTTTAAACCCGATACAGACACTATGATTGCAAATGGTGACAGCTTGGCCAGAATTTGGTTTAAGGGAATCTCCATTTCCAGTGACAATGATGTTAATGATCTCCCTTTCCAGCTTCGATTCTTCTCTGACGAGCTCTGCGTTGCTTCCATATCTTTCCACATAGTAGTTGTCATCATCATCATCACTAGAAGAGTTGAAGAGAAAGTCCTCAAGGGCTTTGAATAGAGCATTGTCGTCCATGTTCGACTTGGACTCAAAGTTGTGAGGAAATGTGTACATGGTATTATGTGGGTTCTTAGTGAATGAAAGAGAAAAACGAGGTTTAAAAGATGAAAGAAATAACTCTATTTAAAGGATGAGTTTATGGCCATTGCAATTATTTTATGCCGCTTTATTGCCAAACATTTGCTATTGTCAACTATTTGGTTTACCTAAATTTTGATAATTTTAGGTTACAGTGCACTTAAAAAAATAAAACATATAGTTCCAACTATTAATTAAATTGCTAATAGAATGGTGCATTCTATATGTAAAATTATTGTATAAAGATGATAATGTGTGTTTGTGTGTGTCCATCTTTGTGCATGTTTGTGCGTGTGTGGGACATATGTGAGTGTGAATAATATTTGATTTCTCTAATTTTCACTCCGAATTCACTCAACTTTATGTAACATAAATTATTTAATTAATCCATATAGTTTTTAAATAATATAAAATTACTCAAGTATATATTTGCACTAAAATAAAAATCTTATAAGGATTATTTTAAATTTAAAATTGAAGGTGTTATTAATATTAATTTTTTAGTAACTTATGTTATACATTTAAATACATTAAATATTATACGTTTAATTATATTATGTGGTGAATGTATGCATTGTATAATCGTCAAAATAAAAAAATTAAGTATAATTAAATGAATGGTTGAAAAGAAAATCTTCTCAATCCAACTAAACAAATTTATATAATAGATAATAATTATCTTGAAATTATCAAATTCATAGAAGTTCTTTAAACAAAATTACAATCAATCAATCTAATTCAAAATATAGTAATATAATAATTATTATATTAATTACCTTAATTTACTAATATAATATTAAGAATATATGAGTAATTATATTGCTATATTATATTAATATCATTATATAT